>JAJJMB010002440.1:0-25135 GCA_023531105.1 Papaver atlanticum | reverse complement strand
CGGGTAGAACAGATAATGAAGTTAAGAATTATTGGAACACGCATTTAACCAAGAGGGATGATAAACCAGAAGTACCCATGTCCAAGAGAAGGAAGCTAATTGATCATTTAGCAGACAAGGACAGTACTGAATCTACCTGCGACGACCGAAGTCCTGACAGCAAAACTAATGACGATTCAAATAATGAAACAGAAAGAAGCACCATAAATGGAGTAACAGACGACGAAAAGAAAGTTGCAATGAGTGAAGTGGTTTCTCATTCTTGGATGGATCATATGAAGTGCAGCAGCAATAATGATATGCAATCTCATTGGTTTCCAGTGGATGGGAAATTCTTCGATGAACCGTACTTGACATCTCTCGACTCCATGTATTTTCTCGATTCATATTATGGAGTTGGAGTAGATAACTACTCTTGGACTGAATCTTACACGTACGCTTTTGACGATCTGTACCCAATTTCATATAGTTAGATTCTAGGTATGTTCTTGGTTAGTGTTTTTTATTTTCTTGCAAAGGTCTTCCTAGTGTCAATTTGTTTAATTATGGCTTTTTTAGAGTTAATGATCATGTCTTCCAATCTGTATTGTTTGTGTACGATAACTATCGTTAGTCATTCCATGAACTAAGATTGTGATTAGATGTAATAAAGAAGAATCTCAATTTTTCATTTTGACACCAGCGGGGAAAGTCTTAATGTTGTACAGTTGCCGAGCCAGGATTAAAGGTGATATGTGACAAACAATTCTATTGCGCAGCACCAATAATGCATAAATGGCAAAGGCAAAAAGAAAAGGTAAACTTTGAGAGCCAATTCGTAAATGCATCTTGCACATACCTGGATCTACCCTTGAATAGCGAGGCTGCCACTATGGTGTATGTAAATTGAGAGAGTGATTTAGAGGACCACAGGTCTCTCTATTTAGCAGATCACCGGCGGCTGGTAGCAACAGGTAGTGCAATGCACACGCTTGCTTAATCGAAGGAACCGATGAAACAGGCTTCATGAGTTCCAATACATGCTGCAAACAACGGCCAGCTTTAAGGGTCAGCTACCAGGGATAAGAGGACCACCAAAAGTGTGCCCTACTACTAATCTAATTCAAAAACGGAAAAGGAAAGAAGAAAAACAAGATGCAAATAAGATCAGTACCTCCAACACAAGCAGAGAAGCCGGCAATCATAAATTTGAAGTGAAACAGTATTGATCTCACAGTGACTACATTTTACATTACTAAAACCTCTGTCGAATTTAAGTACGGTGAAATTACAAAATACCAATCAGAATCACAAAAAAGAAGGAAAAAAAAGCCAAAACAAAGAGTCTAAATCAATTCCTCCTTGTCCAAACACTAAATATTTACTGAGCTTTGATTTCAACAATATTTGATGCCATCCTATGCGGAGTGAGCCACTTCTTTCACCTCCTCTTTTGAATCCTTTTCCTCAGAGATAAAATCCGATTTATCATCAACACTTGATAACCCATCTTGAAAACCAGCCAAAGGTACTTCTTCCTTGAATATCTGTTCATTTTGCAAATCAGATAATTTCTCTTTAGATTCTCCTTTAAGAAGATCTACAACTTCGAGCATATTTGGTCTTTTCTCAGGTTGATTTTGAGTACACACAAGTGCAACAATGGCCACTCTCTTGAGTTCCTCTTCCACATAGTTCCCGTTCAATTTTGGGTCAGCAACTTCATCGAATTTCCGCTGGCGAACCAAAGGTAAGGCCCAATCAATGATTGTTCGTTTGGTCGTTGGATTTAGCTTCTCTATTGGTTTTTTCCCACTAGCAAGCTCTAGCAATAGTATCCCAAAGCTGTAAACATCACAGCTCTCTGATGCTTTCCCCAGCATTGCGTATTCAGGCGCGAGGTAGCCAAGGGTACCCTTTACCCTCGTGGTCACATGAGTTGCTCCATCAGGAATGAGCTTTGCAAATCCGAAATCAGCAACTTGGGCGTTGAACTCTGAATCAAGTAGCACATTGCTTGCTTTGATATCCCTGTGAATTATGTGTGGCACAGCATGGTGGTGAAGATAGCTGAAACCAATTAAGTGGCACATTTGAGCAAACATTAAAGAACTTGTCAGAATTAACACCAAGAAATAAATGAACACGGAGAGATCAAGGGACAAGATTTACGCAATGCCCTCTGCAGACCCAATTATGATATTCATACGCCGCTCCCAGTCAAGTAAGTATTCTGCAGAGTGCTGCCCGTGAAGATGGGAGAGTAAACTCAAGTTAGGCATGTAATCATACACAATAAGCCGCTCCTGCCCTTCAGCACAGTAACCCCTTAAACTCAATAGATTCTTGTGCCTGACTCTGCCCAATATCTCAACCTCGACAGAGAATTCCATATCGGCTTTGGTGCTCCAGACCTTTAGCCTTTTCACAGCAATCTGCAGAAGACATTGGATGTGAACCTAACACTAAGCTAACAGGAAAAATAAACAGCAAAATACAGCCAGATTTGGTGAAGTGAACAAAGATTAAAGTAACCATCTAACTTTATTTCACAGTACCAAGTATATACATAAAAATATATGGCAAAAGAAAATGACGAATTTCATTTGAAGGAGTACCCAAACCCGCAAAGACTGTGCAATGGCATACTTTTTTACTAGTCAAAGACTCAAAAGTCAATAAGGATTAACGCTACAAATAGGCTAGACTTATCAAACATGCTATCTACAATTAAGCTTGAGAACGCTCATTCTGAGCTCGACGGATCTTTGTGCAACCCTAGGAACGAGTACTAGCTTTACTTTACCACACTCAGTATTGTAACTTCTCTCAGCTAGTCGTCACAGCACATAAATTGTAAAGCCTATAAGCGAAAGTATGAAGACAGCTAGAATAATCAAATAAGTTTAAGCAACAATAGCAAGTTTCAGGAAAAAATGAATATAAACTAAAAATAGTAAAATTCTAGAATAAAGAACCACTTCGACATACTTATTGTGGCACTGTTCATTGTACTTCTACTAACTTAGGAACCAAGTCAGATGTTTAAAACAAAGCAACCCATCTCGCAAAGTAAATTTCCTAGAACCACATAACTGGAATGATGTTATTAAGGTCCTGAATCCATTAAAAATCAAGCTGTCATGGTTTGCCCATGATCCCCTGGCTGGTTCTGCCATCAAAGCCATCGATGACTAATCTTTCACTTCCCCATTCTGACAATACTTCTAAGAAGACTCTACACACTAAGATCTCTACCTGGCCTGAATGCAATTATATTAAAGAGTTAAAGACACTGAAAGGGACTAGACTAGAACCCTCAATCAATACTTCCATGGCAATGTGCAAGTAAAGTCCCTCTAGAAAGATAGATGATGACACAAAACTCTATTATTACTTTAACCAGCACAAAGGTGGACAAATGATGCCCACAATTAAACGAATCCTACCTGCAGTTTTATTCACTTAACTCGTAAAACATAATCAGAACTCTGATTTAAAATGTCGCACTCATAAGAAGCTACACAATAAGAAGTAAATCGCTAACACGTCTCCAGTACAAAGCTAATTAAATAGAAGAACTTAGTAATTTCATATTTAGACCATTGACAGGATGAACTCTTATACTCAAGTCACATAAAGAAGAAAGGTATTGGTAGTTATTATTATTTTCTCAACTAATGTAAGTTAAACCTTCTCTGCTTCAACTCTTAATTACGTCTGTTAACCATCGTATTAAGAGAACAAATATGTAATCAGTACGTAATCAGCCATCGTAGGTTATCTGATCAAGTACATCAATATGCCAATTGTCCTAGTGAAACAGTTGCAGGGCACATGCACTGCATCACCACATGCCCTTACTATTTTCATTTTCACCCATATTCAAACACAGTTTCCCACACAAACACAAATGCAAAGCATCATTTTCTGTAAATAGTGATTGCGTACAAACAATACTAGGACCACTCGAGTTCATTTCTTTGTGAGGTATCTATCACATTGCAAGGGTGGATAATGACAGTACTACTACCTTTGACGCACTACACATGATAGACCTCCATAAGGGTAACTAGAATTTCCTCTTGCACACTTAATTCCTCTTATAAAATAAAACTATCAATAATCAGTAATTTCCAAAAGCAGTTAAGTAATAAATAGAGAAAATTCACAAAAGAATACCTGAGATCCATCCCATAATTGTCCCCAATAAACACTACCAAATCCACCTTCTCCAAGCTTATTATCATAATTAAAATTGTTTGTAGCTGAATGTAATTCCTTCAAAGAAAATATCCTCCACCTTACTGTTTTCTTTCCCTTGTCTTTCCTGCAAATCAAAATAAAAACCCAAAACAACTTTAACTCAAATTCCCCAAAATTTTAAAACCCTTTTTCCAATTCTAATTTTTGAACTAAACCCATTTCTCAGTTAACACTAAACAGTACTAATCACTACAGAAATCTCAACTTAATTAGGTTAATTTCATTTCAAAAACTCCAGCTTAACTACAAGCAGAACAAAGACTATTATATCAAAAATCAAACCTAACAAAAAACAACAACTTAAAACAGATCGAAGTGATCTTGAAAGCTTTAAGCTTACCGATTCGATGTACTTTTTCCACAACACAACTTAGCAAATGAAGCCATATTACTGATTCAAATCGGGTTTTTCCTCTTCTACTTCTAGTTGATAAGTGTTGAGAGAGATGAAAAAGAAGACTTTGTTTAGAGGGGAATCGTAACGGTTAGAATGGAAGTAGACATATTAGGGGTGGCGAAAGTGATGGCAGAAAGAAGAGAGAGAGAGAAAAGAGAGAGCCAACCAGAGTCTCTCCGGGTAGTTTTTCTGTTCAACACAGTAGTTATTGTTTTTATTCGTTTCAACGTGCGCGTTTGCTTTATTCTTACACTAGCTTGGATGGGTGTCCACAACAGGTCAGCAAGAAGTAATAAATAAGAGACCATTTTTTCAGCCGGTCAAACAAATGAAAATTAGAGCAAAGCATTACATGCACTTCAGATTTCGGGTGTCCATGCCCAGATATTACTCATTATACGGCCAAATGCCGATTAGTAGTTGGCGGAGACGGAAAGGTTGTTTTTTTTAGTGAATAAACCTGGCTCGTCTAGATCTGATTCATTATATCTGAATATACCTCATTTCGTCTAAATTACAGGAAATTTTCAAATTCAAATAGATATATGTCCAACGAGTCAGCTACAAAATGATACCGTACTCAGATAGTCACGAATCAAATGTGACCGAGTCAAAACTTGAGTCGGAGGTCAGAAAAATGAACGAAAAAAAAAGAAAATGACGATCAGACCCAAACAAACAAATTATGTTCTTCGTAATCGAAATAAAATTTCTTTTCGGGTCTCCGTTTATGCACGCCATCCGCAGAGTGTGCATTTAGAGTTTTATCTTTTGATTTAATTCCGGTGGTTATGTAACAAGGGAAAACACGGGTAATAGTCGTTGTCTTCTTTGGATATTGAAATCGTCTGCTTTGCTTTATTCTCACACAAAGACAAAGGCAGCAGCTTGTGTTGTGTGCATACCAGGTAAGCAACAACTAACCTGGACCGCATAATTGTTACCTAGTCATAATTATATATACTCATTAGGACTATTTAATTAAGAAAGTCATTTTTACAGATTGATTAATAAAAAATCAAAAATATATATACCCAGGACCACCAAAACCAAGCATACAAAACGCAAATTAATTAAGAACTGATCAAATGACACTCCGAGGTTGAATGCTAACACGAGCCAACCAAAAAAAAAGGATGCGTCACAAAGTCGGATGGGGGAAGAACCGCAAGCCACCAGCCAGTGCAGCTGGATGGAGTAAAGTTTTGGGTAATATTATCAAGGGAGAAAACAAGGTCAGTATGCTAAAAAGTGTGCCAAACCACACCATGGGTAGAATTTCAAGATTGTTATATCCAGCCAACTCCAAACCCCTAAAGGGCGCAAATATACAAATGCCAAAACTCTCTCCTTCCTGCATCTCAAAATAAAAATAAAAATAAGCAAATAAAGGAACACAAATAAGCACCACTTTAAGAACATGGTACTTGCTATGGCCATACCTTTACTACAGTTTGGAGTACATCAAAATACATTACAGTAGCATTGAAAAATCTGGATTCTACATATTTGTCAGAGTATTTACATGGGAGCCTCAGATAGTATTCTAGATAACGTTTCAAGGGGGTTTCAAACACCCCAAGAAAGAAAAAGTTGGAAATTCAAAATATATGGGCTTCACATCTGCATTACCCAAGGAAAGGAAAATACAGTAGCCTGCCCAAAATTACTAGTACGCTCTCCTGTTGTCACATTACCAAACTACAATATCCTTGGGGTTCATGGAAGTATTAATAAAAGCACAAATTCACCTGACTAGGTAAACTTGTCCTCCCGGTCACCTTCAGCCATGTTGTCTCCCTCTTCTAAATTACTGAACTCAAGAAAATGAGTTGGCCTGTGATCTTCGTGATAATACTCGCGAGGTGTTCCAAGCTTTATCCCGTACTTCAGATTAGTGTTATGCTTCACTCCGTTGAAGTTGTAATTCCATGACCCACTATCGGGAACCTGAAAATACAAAGCAACAGTAAGCCTCTACTTCATCAGATATAAAAAAAAAAACAACTAAAGAAACAAGGAAAATCCTTTCAAATATAGATTTTAAGTTATTCATTTGGGTTCTTTATCCATATTTTCAGAAGAGTAGAGAGATCTATAACCAGAGAAAGGTTAACACTATAGAAAGAGTGCTAGGGAAGGAAACATATAGACTATACATGAACATATTTAGCATCAAAAAGTGTGTCAACCTTACCATGTAAAACCCTAGGAAGCGATCACTGAGGAGCATCTGAACCTTCTCATAGAAAGTTGGAAGGTAACCATGAGGATTGCTTCCCGAGTCCTTGTTGGCACGCCCCCACTCATACCCTGAAGGGGTAAGTTTGTAGGCAGTTAATGAGCATGAACCTGGAGTGAAACTGCATGTCAAGATGATGCACTTTTCTCCATCCCACTGCTTGTTACTTTCAAGAATTCGAGCATGGCCAGTCAGATCCTGCACATAGTAACAATTTTAAAAGTCAGATCAAACTTGTCTCTGAAAAATACAGTACATCAGCAGCTCAACTTCCAACATTCGTCTCAGTAAATTTGAACTTCGCATTAGGAGAGTTGACGCAAACAAGGATCTTTATAGTATTCCATCAAATTATGAAAACAGTGATGACAAAGAAGAAAAGAACATCAAGTACCTGTGGAGACAGCTGAGGAAGCTCATTTGGTTGGGTATGCATCCACCCAAGCGGCTCCAGATCGCCCAAGAAATCATGCTCTGGCAGAGCCGATGGAAGAATGACATTTTGATGTGTACCCAACTGAGGAACCATGACAATACAGCGAATCTCTTTCACTTGAGGGTTGTCAGGGGGGCTTACACCATACAGGTAACCTGCAATTTGTGTTCTGAGATCTGCTACACAGATGAACTTCTTCAAAATGTTCTTGGGCATGATATAGGTGTATCCTGTCTCCTGATCACGAGAATGACATTAACCCAGAATCAGAGAACACTCTTTAACCAGGGTAAAAAAAGGAAAAAAAAGAAGAAGAGAGAAACAAAGAAAGAAAACATCATCAAATAGTTAATTGTACCTTAATGTCCTCCGAATTAACATAAATGTGATTAACACGGAGATAAAGGTTGGTAGCTGAGATTGCTCTCACACGCCAATCGGTTTTAGATACATGCTGTTGGTTCTCAAACGGACTCGTCGTGGTGACAATGAGTTCTTCACCGTGCACATTTGTCGTCTTAGTTGTGACTGCTGTCAGCTGGCTTGATTCCTTCTGCTGCTTTTCAATCTCTTGTATCTGCTGACGTTGTTGTGAGGGTGGAGTAATCTCAGCACCAAGAATAATATCACGAATCTCAGACTGGGTCAGCGCCGATGTGTTCACATTGTTCTTCTTTGCATAATCTGAGAGTATAAGATCCCTCAAAGCAACCTCTACCTGCGTTAAAGAAATTCTTAGTCAGTCCCTGTTTGCTACCATTGGTCAAACACAGAAAAATGTGAAACGAGACTAACCTTCATCCATTGATCATCAGTGAGAGAAGGCCAAATGTGATGTGGTTCAGTGACAACCGTCGTATCAGGCTTTAGCAACATCTTTGCCTTCTCGTTATTCACATGTAAGGCACGCAAGATTAAAATCAAACGCGAGAAAGCCGTGTAAGACGATATACTCTTCAGCCAATCATCATAGAGATTAAACAGAAGCATTTGTGGCTCGGTCGCCTTCAGAATTAGATCACCAAATTTCTCAATCTTCAGGCAAGCCTGGAACGGAAGCTGCAACTCACTGCCTTTGATAACCACATTGGGGAAATCAAGCAAGTGGACCTCCAGAGGGTCAAGCATTCCCTTACGAGTGACGATAATCTGCTTTGGCTGCTCTTCAACTGGCAAGGACCGCACAAGAGCAGCTACTTCTTCAGCAGTTTTCCACTTGGCCAGCTGGCCGAGACGTTTCTGCCCTGCCCACACACTTGTATGGATGACCTATAGGCACCAGATATGTTTGTTAAGTCCATGTGGCATAAACACTGAGATCAAAAGCAAACACAACAAATCAGCAAAACAATCTTGAAATCGTACCTTCAAAAACAATTGCCCAGTCCTTGGATTGAATATAAAAATAGCACCATTGATGGGCTTTGTTGTGAGATTCCCTTCAAATGTTTTGTGGATAGTTACACGGTACACATTAGTGTCATCCACAAACCATATAATTTGATTGCTAAAAATCTCTCCATAGTTTTGAGATGACAGATATGGTTCTGTAGGCTCAGAAGAATACAACTGTAACCCCTTCCTGATACGCTCCCTCAGAACATACAAAGCTGGATTTGACTGCACATGAAACAGGAACCATCAGTTAGGCGTTAGGGAAATTCTTAACCAATAGACTAGTTTATTTGCCTCTATTAACGGCTATAAAGTATGATACAGGACACTATGAAATGACTGGTGAACTTACCTTCATGATCTTATTCATGGCTTGAGCAAGAAGCGGCTTCGATCCAGGGACCCAGTTACCAAATGCAGAATGCAAATTGTATGCCAAGTCAATACCAATCATCACTCCTGCAACACATAAAACCCAATTAGAAATGTAGAAACAGATAAATTTAACTCCACAGAAGCAACACAAAAGAGACATACCAGTCGGTGAAGGATAGATAGACATGTTGTCAGTTGTATAATCCATAAACTTTGCTCGAGTGTAACGTTCTATATCATGGGAATCATAGTCTCCCCAGCGAAGCTGTACATCTATCCAGTATTTATTGCTTGCTTTCTGGTCGAACACATCCTTTGACTCAGCAACCAGACTAGGCTTTGACATAGGCCACCGATGGGCAGCAAAGAGAAGAATATCAGCACAGGAACTATTCATCTTATAACTCTTCCTTGGATGAATTGTCTCCTTCTGCACAGTCTCTATTTCCAGTGCGTCTAACTCTTGATCTAAAACTTGGCACAGATCCATAACTACACTCTCGTGTACCTTTTGCCACAAATGAGCACGGAATATCTGGATCAAAGATATCTTCAAAGTGGGAATCTTTCCATGCATGAATATACCCGTCAGGTCTAATTGAACCTGGAAACCCACATACACATTAGCACGATTTATGGTAGGTGACCACCAAAGGGTAAACCTGCGGTTGGGTATTTGGTTAAGCCCAGATCTCTGTGCATTGGTCAGCTTCTTGTATTTCATAGACTCCTCAAAACCAGATGCTTTCTCCCAGAAAAGACCTTCCCAAGTTGGAAAGCTGAAACACGACAATAGTTTAAGTAAGTTACAAGATCGAGCACCTCGTGATTTTATGGTACGGAAAACTGCAAACGAAGATCACGAACATCACAAATGGCAGAACTATTTCTAAAAGGTTTGCAAGACAATGGACAACCTCACTTAACTCGCAACGTAATTGGTTCTCTTCAACGTAATAATAGATCAAAACTGAATAGAGACTATGTTCACTTAACTCACAAAATTGTGACCAACAAGATGCAGCATGTGAAAATAAATTGTCCTACGAAAGGTGATGCTACGCTCAGGTTGTTTATCTAATAGAGTTAATTGGTTCTCTTCAACTTAATAATAGATCAAAACTGAAAAGAAAGCAACTTAATAATAGATCAAAACTGAAAAGAAAGCAACTGGGACTTACTATGTTCCCTTGAACAAGGTGTGCTCCAGAATACCCTCTACTCCTCCAAGTGCCTGGATAACATCCGTCCTGTAGTTATTCAAATTCCACAATTTCCCATCGTGTCGCTGGTGAGTCCACCAGAAAGGATTCTGCTTTAGAACTTGATACTGCTTAAAGTCGGTACGCACTCTCCATCCCTTGTCATATGCTAGAGTGTGCCTATCCTTTTGAAACAGAGTATTGATTCGAGGTATTCCCCTATCCCAAGAATCCTGTATTGTTCGAGAAAAGAATCTAACGTCAAGAACCATGTATAGTTCAGTTAAGTGCAGCCAGTGCAGGTTTCACCTAGAACAGGATAGGGCAACAACAAAAATAAACCATCTTTAAGCTCTGAAAGTAACAATGAAAAACCTCACCTCAAGATCCTCAAGAGTTAAGCGCCTGTTCTGAGACTGTGCCTCCTGCCTCTTCAATGCATACTCAGCCCAAACACGTTGTGAATCTATGAATTCACTCTCCCATGGCTGTCGAAAAATCAATATTAGTATTATACATCGGAGATCTATATGCAAACCGAACACCCATAGATAAAAGTAGGTTCGAAAATCATACCTGTATGTAACGATAAAGATTGGGAATTAGCTGGTCCTCTTCATGACTCATACCACTCCTGAAATGAGTTACCCCAACATCTGTCTGTTGACTGTATCTAAGGTCACTTTGTGGAATCAATATGTGACCCATTGATAACATACCAAGACCTCCTATTTCTTTAGGCGTGTAGAAAATGACAGGAGGAAATCTGAACAGATAGAGATAAACGTCTACATTAAGAAACAATTAATCCAAACATTTGTATACAGTTAAAAAGGTAAATTACTTTGACCATGAGAGTAGTCACAGGGTGTTTTACCTGCTAGGCATTTTTGAATTTAGCCCAATCTTGATACGGGTTTGAATTTTATTCTCACACTTGACCAGCAAATCTAGTAGTTCCTGGGTATGGACAGTTGCTTCCCGGAAATATGTCATCAGACCTGCCAAAAAGAAGTTGGACACCAAGGTTACACGAGCTCACGAATTATATTAACTGGCGGGATAAAGCAACACATGCAATGGACACCAGGAAACAAATACAAGTACCTATAAGAGCTGTATTCCACTTGTTAACGATTTTTGTAAATGTTGTTGACCCTGACGACATAAGGATTTGCCTAACACGATTTTCAAATACTTTCATATGTTCATCATCAACACGTAAAAAGGCAACTGCAGTTCGTTCTTTTGTTTGTTCATTCTGCAGATTCCAGACTCCGTCCTTTGTATTGCTGAAAGCCTCTTGAGTCATTCTTATCTTTGGCAGTATCCGTACTTCAAACCCACACCTACACCAAAGAAGCTAATGAATAATTTGACAATATAGCTAAAAGTGAAGTAAGACTGGTCATATGGCCAACAAACAGATACAAACTGAATAAAGCAAGTAATACAACTGAGTAGCATACAATATTCTCACTGTTCTGAGATTCAGATCTCAAAACTTACAAATGAGACTTATCTAACCTTGTGACTGGATTTTTTAAAGCAGCTAAAAGATTTTCTACAGAGTCAAGGGGAAGAAAGATTGGGTTCTGGTCTCTCGAACACATCAAAAACTCAGAACAATGTCTTATGGTAAAACACTAGCAGCTTTGGTGTTTTACCATTCTCTATCATAGAATAGACTGGCTAAAAATTTGAACATTAGGAGCGACCATGCTGAGTGGATTCTTAATCTTGAGAAGGTTAACAAGACATCGTGTGCAAATAGGTAATGATCAATGTTATCGCAGACTAGTACAAAGATGTAAGTTAGAAGTAACAAAGGAAAGAACACTTACATGCTGAAGAGTAAATTTGGATTGTCCTTGCTGAATACAGAAACAAAACTGTTCTCCCACTCCAAAGTGGTGATACTTCGAGGAAGCCGATTTTTCATATCCCAGAAGACACTTCGCCCAAGGTTAACTAAAAACAACAAAAGAAAATAAACAAAGATGAATGTCATGAACATTCTATAGAACAATGAAGATCAAACATCCAATGCAAGAAACAACTTACCATCATGTTTCATGAGCCTCATTCTTGCATCTCTTGGCCAACACTTCTTGTTGTTATACCCAACCATGTTTTCGTTGTTGGGATCAGGATGTTCAGTAAGATATCGCTGGATAAGGTCTCGTGCTTCTTCATGAGTAAATCGAAACAAAATGTGCACTCTATCTATATATCTCGAATATAATCGGATTGGATGCCTTGTTTCAACTTTTGTATCCCAGAAAGTAATGAATTCATTAGGCATCTGAGGAGGGCCTGCAATTTCACTCGCCCGGGTCAAACCAAGGAGCAAGAGATCCAGCACGAGTCCATAATACTGAACAACGAACGAGGCAAATTGAAGACCACGAATAAGACCATACGAGTTGGTGTGGCTCATATCCTTGTAAGATAACACAACATTATTCTTCGCGGTAACGTAATCAGCAATATTGTGGTCCAGAACCAAACGCAAAAGCCTGCAAAAGAAACAAAGCAATAGACATCAACATCAACCAAAAGCTATGGTGCACATCCATAATGAGTTTGGAGCACGGACATTTTATTACCTATTAAGCATAGTCAAGTCTATCTTTTCAAAGAACTTCTCAAACTTTGTCTGCAACATCACTACACACTGCCCATCACCGGTGTCCCATATACCTTGCAAGTTATTGATACCTTGACACCATTTATACACCAAAAGTGGAGGTGGTTCAGAGTCGGCGGGCTTGATCCAATTGGGAAAGAGATGACGTTTGTCCCCTTCGTACCAAAGATATTGGTCAAGGTATGCATCTGTAATCTTTTCCAGTGGCTCAATCTCGTAAACCGGAATCAAGTAACTGTACAAGTCCATGAACTCGATGCCAACCTATCACAAAAAAAAAAAAAAAAAAAAAAAAAAAAAAAAAAAAAAAAAAAAAAAACATAAGCCTTTTGGTATATTAAGCACACACATTACGAAATCATACGGAGAGAAAACAAACTCACCTCTTTAAAAGCACGCTGTGTAAGAAGGTGACGTTTTATTCGTGACAACGCCTCATGAGGATTGTCATAGGCTTGTTCAATGAGACCTAACTCCTCTCTTTGTGACTGGTTTAACCTCACCGCCACACTATATGATTCCTTCAGCCTCTCTAGTGCAAGAATGAGGAGCTTTGTGTCATGCTTGTAGGACAAAGGAGGGAAAGGTATTGGTGAGAACTTCCTTGATTCTAGCCAATGCACAGTCGTGGTGTAAATAGCAACGGCTTCTTCTGGAGTGACATATGGACCATCCTTCAAATAATTGTGTTGTCGCTCCTGGAAGTGTGGAACAAATTAATAAACAGAAACTTGCAGCATAAATGACCTCATAAGCGAAATAACCACCATTGAAAAATTAAAATAAATCAAATACCTGTTCAGCCTTTAACCACAGACGAGTCAATCTTCCTAAATTCTTTCTACAAACAGTCTTGTCGACTGTGGCACCTCTTCTAATACGCTCACGATTGTAGTGGGCAACATTTGTCCACCAATCTGCTTTTGACTTGACATAACGAAGAATCATATTCTCAATTGGAACAGGTAAACCAGGAACCTTCCAAGGAATGTTAGCTTTCCAGCAGCGCCATGCTTCACTAAGGTGCTGCAAGATAGTCCTGGCTTTATTTTGCTTAATACCCTCTGCAAATAAAAGTTTCCATAAGTAACAGGTGAAAGAAGGTAAAACAACTCGAAAAAAGGATAGGGATAGTAGTTCATGCAGAATGAATAGAACATTGTGCCACAGCAATAGATAATTACCTGGCATTGCATCAAGCACATCATGCATAACAGCAGCTCGAAGTTCCAAGTCGAAGTGACTCTCAACACGTTGCTTAGTTACAGTCTTGGCAACTCCCTTAGAATGGCGTCCTTCAAATTGTCTAGCTAATAAATTTCCAAGCCACCTTTCCAACAGAGGCACAATTCCACGAAGGAAGAACAGCCAGACCCTCCACATAGGCGCCCAGAAACCACAGCCAGGTCCTTTCCCAACCGGTCCAGTATTGAAGCGATAATAAATCAAGTGCTTCAAGTCTTTACACATTCTGATCTGCCGCATAAGTCTGTATTTGTATCGATACATACCAGTCAGCTGACCAACGTGCGAGAATGTGTACTGAAGTCCATCTGCCAATTGGAATGCATCTACATTCCCCAAACGGAATTGGATGTTGGCATCCACCACAAGTTTCGTCAGACGCAGGATTTCACGACACAGATGAAAAGCATTACCAAAACGCGACTTCTTACGTTCCTTAGTTGTAAGAGTCTTCACGGGTTTCAGATTGAAATTGTAATCAAGATGGAGATAATTCAAATTTTTTCTGTGAATCAAAAGATTCAACATGTTGTATCCTTGCTTACAAACTTGAAGACCGGCTTCAGCCCAATCTAACTCAGTACTCTGGAAAAACTTAGTAGCTTGGAGTGAACGAAACAAGTGCTTCTTCTTCTGAGCCTTGGGTGGTCGGTGATGCAACTCATTCAGCACAAAACATTTCAACAATTTCTGATAACTCACCCGGACTTTAACTGGATAAGATGGAGGACTGCAAGATAAAAGGATAAGAAAAATATCAAACAAATTAGGGGATTCTCCGACTGGATAAATGCATTTAGCAAGCAGACATAAGTGGAGAAAAAAGCATACCAGTGCTCCTTGTACCACTCTGAGACAAGAGGAATATCTTCAGCCCGTCGCATCCTACCAGATCTCATGTTGAAAGGGCGTGGGGCAAACAGTAATGAAATACCTGCAGCAGTAGTATCAGTGTACAGCTGAGTGTTTTGAAGCAAAGGCTCCACCCCTTCCGGCATAACAAACTCATCGTCCTCTTCTTCGTCGTCTTTCTTTTCTTTCTTGTCTTTGTTGATGGAAAGTATGGGGTGGATCAAAGGATCATAGTAAAATGCAGGTAAATCAGGATCCTCCGTTTTAATATACATAATCATCGGTGTATGATAAACACAGAGCTTCACTTTCCTGGGCCTATTGTTGTATAGATGAGGAAAGGCAATTCTATACTCCGTCCTCAGAGGCGACCGGATGATAAGTTTATTGATGTCATTAAACTCATTCCAGTCCTCATCCCCTTTCTCCATATCACGATACAATGGCTCGAATTTGGGACCACCTGGATTTGAACAAATGAGCAATGAAAGTGAGAACAATGGATTTCAAAAGATACACTTAGAAGTCCATTCAGCATAATGACACTTGCAACAAATAGACTTCACAAGGGAATAAGATGCACATAATATGATGCAAGAAACCGTTTGTGACCACAAGGAAAACCAACAATTCTGTGAAGACAACATACATGAACAGAACCTCCTAATGTGATATTGATGACAAAAGATGATTACCATCAAACTCAACTCAACATCAAACTTCCCAGACATCAAGACATCAAATAGAATGTAAAACAATTGCTATAAAGTAGAAAACTAAAACAAGATTTGACAAGAGTTCCTACATAAGGATGGCATGAACTCAAAATACAAATTGGCGGACCACAATAAGCTTACACAGAAAAGGGTGTTTCTCATAAATTTAAGTTTCCATGTCACCAGAAAAAGAGCATGGTATCCCAGCCCCAAAACTTCCAATTGACATACTCAATGATGCTAAAGCCTCAATCAACATATGCTGGTTCAAACAGAAGAGGAGCTCATACTTGAGGCTAAGACCTCAGAAACAAATAATGCATACGACTGAACTGTTATGATATCAAAAAAAGGCTTAGTTTTCCCTTATTCCACAATGCAAGCATATTATAATGAGACGCTAACTTAGAGGTCAGCAAGCAAATAATAATGAGCCACAAACTTACAGGCCAAACATTTGATTGCTCATTCAGTAATGGAAGGGAACTGTACAAGGAAAAGCAAGACTTACCAGGAATGCACATGTTCAATGCTTTAGCCGTAAAGAAGGATTCCATATCAAATAAGTAGAAATAGTTTCTGTCGATCAAGTCAGAAAGAAGCTGTCCAGCAAGACGATGTAGAGTTGCCATTATTGGAAGAGACAGATGCCACCTCCGGTAACTAGGACCATTGATGAGCTTTGTCTTGACAAGAGGCTTATGGTCGTAAAACCATGTATAAACTGCAGAATCTTCCTCTTCATCCATCTCTAATTGGATTGGCTCCAGGGGATCCACATCTAACAGATTGTCTGCATAGTCTAATGGTGGTTCCTCATCATCAAAAGGTGGAAACCGCATCCTCTTGAAATGTCGACGATCCCTTTTCTCCCTTCGCATCATAATCCACATTGTACCCCACTGAAAGATTTCATAAACATTAGTGGCATGACACAGAGGCGGCAATAAGCTCACAATTAACTAAAACTACTGATCATGCATCCAGCATCCAACTCTGGTTTATTAATAGGAAATTTATTTCAGGCTCTACAGGTCTACAAGTTAAATGTAAATGATAAGAGGGAGAGGGGAGGATACCTGTGCCAAATATATAGGTTCAACAACCCACGGTATCTCGTTCACGAATGTGATTGCTCCAGTAATGTGATACAAAATCTTCACATCACGCACCTACAACCACAGAAAATGGAACCTAAGAAGAAGATACGATGAATCCAACCTTTAAGTGCCAACCGAAACTAAATTGTTCAAATAACACAAAGGCAATCGAAGTTAAATTACCTGCTCCCAAGGCATTGGCATGTTCTCAAGCAGCTTGTACACTGCATGAGGGATAAATTTAAGAGCTCCGAGATAAACTCTTTTATCGTGCCGATATTTCTTGGACGACATGTCTCCATGGTCTCTGTAAAATACCACACCACAGTTAGATGGATACATCTAAAATAACCAATACAAATTTATATATTAAAAAAAAAAAAAAAAACAGGACCTCCTAGTACTAAGCCATTGCCAAGATTATCTGGTCTTTTTTCAAAATTTGAGACCTAACCAAGCATCTAACAATAATATTTACTCAACATCTTAAGCAACTCGTAGATTTCAAACATGGTCACTAACTTCTAATGGTAGAACCTTAATAGTTAATACCTAACCCTGTGTAAATTTCTTCATCTATTACCTCAAACCCTAATATCTTAGGGTAAGATTTTAACATTCCAATACGCTGAAAATAATACTAACGAAATTTGAACTGAAAACATCTAAACCAAAACCCTAAAATAAAATAAAATAAAAAACACAAATCCAAATCCAAACGATATTTGAACTAAAATCCATAGATCAGAAGCTTATTCACTCACCTGATGATTTTACGAACATGTTCCGGAGGCATATCTTCTTTCTGAGTCTCAACAAAACCGAACTTCCTCTTATCGCCATATCTTTTAGAGTTAAGTTGCATCCACTTACGTGCTTTCTCTTCTAAAAGTGCTTCAGTTTCAGCTGGAGTTGGTGGTATACTATACAATGGTTGCATCGCTGGTGGTGGAGGAATTGAAGAACCACCGGTACCAGGTGGTGCAACAGGTTGTGAAGAGGAGCTACTAGCTCCTCCCACGTTGTTGTTCCACATCTTGTGTGACCTCGAACCCTAAACAACCAGATGGATTTACAGTCTTTCTAATTCTTTGGAGAAGAGGTTTAATGGAGTTTTTAGGGTTTTCGAATCTCAACCCTCAGAGAAAAACGAGGGATAGAAGAAGTGGGAGAGAAAGATCGAAGGGAGAGTGGGAGTGAGGGTTTTATCAATAGAGTTGGGCCTGAGGCGGTGATTATGACCGCCTTATGTTTATGGACTTGGATACGGGCTTTTATTGACGGTTCTAGTACTAAGAGCAACTTCAATGGTCCATATCAAATTTGATTGTTTGGCAGGCCAGGTGGATGGACAAAGTTGATTTCGTGCAGTGGACAAAGGGATATTTGAGACAACCAAATTCGACCGTTGCAGTGTGAAGCGACCAGCTCAAACGGACTCGAGGCTCGGCTGCAACTAAACGGAGCATCAGTTCCAATTGATTCGAGCGTCGGCTCAAACTAGCTCGACAACGGTAACATTCCAACAGCAAAAAAACGACCACATTTCCTCACCCCTATATATTCAATTCAAATTCAATCTTCTCTACTAACAAAAACTTCATTCTTCTCTACCCATTTTTAAAGAAAATTATTTTCTTCTCTACATAATTTCAACACAAATTCAATCTTCTCTACATCTTCTCAACACAAATTCAATCTTCTCTACATCTTTTTTCAACACAAATTCAATCTTATCTACATGTTTTAAACACAAATTCAACACTCATTTAATTACCATGTCTCGATCTCGAGATATTAGTCGACAAAGAAATAAAAAAAACACCTAAAAATAAACACAGTCAATATCTACCGAGAGACAAGAAGATTCGGATGAAGATAACAATGCCCGGCTACAGTCATGTCCAGAATGAGCATCTAGTGAAGGTCATATGTCCACACAAACAGAGCGGGACAGTACTCTACAAAAAGCAAGAGGTGGTTGGTACGAAATTCAAAAAGTTTATGAAAAACTTCCTCATGGTGTTAAAACTGTTGTCGATCAATTTCCTTGGGTTACTTTGTACCATATATGAGCATATAAAAATTCGCAAAAACTGGTGGGTATATTGATGGAGCGTTGGTGGCTTACTGCACACACGTTTCATTTTCATGACTTCGAAATAGGTATGTCATATAGTTTGATTTATATTTTTTATGCAATCAATACGAGGATTACAAATGAAAAACAATTTGAAGTTTTTACAGGAATAACACCATTAGATTGTATTTCCTACTTTGAATACCTTCTGGGGTGGGAGATGATGTTCTATTTGGCCATCAAAGTTGGTTGGCAGAAGAGCGATAGAAAGATGCACTTCCGTTGTACTTTCGGGTAACAACACAACAAAATCATAGAGGTTTACGAAGTTGTGGAATTCCTGATTCCGGTTTAAAGTCATTTATATTCAACAAATTGCATGGTGGTAACAATCCCGATTCGGCGGAGTATGTCCCTGCTAAAGATACAGAAATTGCTAAGGTGTTTATTTTATGGATACTTGGTTCATGTTTTTCCCCTAATTCAAACTCATGTACTCAAGTGGGATGGATAGAGGCGTTGCAAGATATGGAAAAGGTTGTCAATTATGATTGGGGGTCCGCTATATTAGCTGAATTATGCATTTGTATTGATATCGTCCGTTGTACGGCGTCAAACATCGAAGATCTATGGGGCATCCTTGAGGTAAATACAACAATACATTCCTTTGGCTTTAAATAAGTGTACAAATATCTAGCAAGTTAGATTGAATATAGTTTACTTTCCTTTATATGTTTTTTACTCCAGTTTTGGTGGAATGCATATTTCAACATTGGTGTACCAAGACTTTATGACTACAAGCAAAAATATTGGCCAATGATAATGAGGTACGATGGTGATAATTGGGTGCCAAAATAAAAAAAAATGTATAAGCGAGATAACATTCATGTGTGGAGATACCAAATGTCGATTAGGAACAAATATAATGTTATTTGGAGGTCATATGTGAATTTTGAAGAATATGACAACGATATTGTCCGAAAGATCATAGAATTTTCACTCCAGCGCATGGTTGTACAGTCCTTCCGGTGATATTGGTGTTTATTTTTTGGGGGAGAGATATGCTAAACAGTTAGTTGGTCAAGTTGGAGAGCCACATAAACCTCCACGTATAGCTACCATGTACGGGTCGAGATACGTAGAGGTAAAAGAAAGAATTTGGGTAAGTTATGAGACTAAATTCACCCCTTTGTGACGAAAACCATTACGATCGATGGTACAAGAGTGTTACAGAGCCGATAATTCTTAGAGAAGTTTTAAACATCTATGGGCTGGATTTTATCGCATTGGACAGAGCATAACCAAAATTGGATGCTCCATCACATCTACCACCAATGATTCCAACTTTCACTAGTTATCCTACACTAGGAGCTTCATCTTCGTCGACCCTTTCAAGACGACGAACCAGATCTTCTTCTACATCGGCTAGGTATGATTTGCCAGTTTTGAGTTGGGAGCTAAAAACTTGTAATCTTGCTGGAGGGCATCAGATGCTTCCCATTGTCTCACAACATCATGATTGTCGTAATTCTTGTACAGGCACATCGGCAACTCAAGAACAACTGAATCAAATTGAGTCAAGACATATTGAAACTAGACGTATATACCTACAACAGTTGCGCACATGTAAGGAGACCATGAACTTCAATCCCAAATTTTCTCAATGTATAACAACTCTATATTCCCAAAAAGCAGTGCGAGAAACACACGTACCTCTTGGGCAACAATCTCCATATCATCCAGTGTAACATTCTCCAATTCGTCTAGTGCAACAATATCCATATCGTCATGCCAGTGAACAATCTCCCAAAGGGTATCAAGATTATAGGAGATCATTAAATTTCTATGGCTCTCCAACTGATGCTACATTCCATGGTTTGGAAATCGGAGTAAAGGACATGATTTTGAAGGATCTCAAGCTGCAGGATCAAATCAAGGATTTGCAAGTATGATGTAAGGAAGAACGTATAAGTGGAACTGGAGTGAAATGGAGCCCAATAGTAAAAATCATGCTTTAATTAAATATTTTTGAATTGAAGTTATAAATGTAACTGTTACATGTAATCAGTACCACTACTAATTTATCTATAAAGTAAATTTAAACTTAATCTGAGACGTTCGACAATAATTAAAATTTAAAACAACTACATCAGTATCTTGCTCGAGTATTATGTGTACTTCTCAATACCCAAAACGAGATATCAAAAAATACTTTAAGATTGCGTAATGAGCTTTATAAGTAAAAATTCTTCTTTTTCATCTTCGACATTCCTCTCGAGCTTGCAATACAACATCAGCATTTGTCTCACCCCTAAGTCGATAACGATTAACAAGCCGAACCAGAGCTATGAATTCTATTTTTATACCAGATGATTCCAAAACCTGCAATATCGAATTTTTTAGTCATTGAAGCATCTACAAACATGATATTACAATCAACATTATTGTTAAGAAATTCATTAGTCAATCTGCATTCTGACTGAAATGGTTGAGCAGTGGCTGGAGTCTTTTGAAGTGTCTTATACAAAGCCTGAATTTGATGAAGATAATCTAGTTGAATTTTAATATCATGTATGACAAACACATGATTTTGTGCCAAGTGTTCTATACTAGCCTTACGCCTAGGTTTCCGTATCTGCCAAAGCACAAAAACGTACTTATGTTCATCAACTAATAAATTATGAGTTTGCTTAACATTTAAACAACTAATCATCCCATTAATGAATGCTATTATGGTCAGCTAAAATAGAGAAGGGTTGAGGAAAGCTATCAAACCAAACAACTTTTGTGAAAGCACATTGAATAAACAAATGTTTCGTAGACTCATCAGAAGCACCACATAATGAACGTAGAGAATCTTCAGTAATTCCAAATTTAAACAAGTTGGATTTTGTCACGCCCCACTTCGAATTCTAGGTCGGCCGCCCTAAAATCCCAAGTGTGACATACTCATGGACCACTTTACATACTTAAACCGTCAAGCTAACAAATGGAGATCAGGTTATTGTATGGAGCACATTCACAATAATCCAAATATAAATCAATTTTATTTATTGAAAGTGACAAAGAAGTTGAAAGTATATTTATAAATATTTGAAAATAAATCTCGACACACAGGCCGGTCCCAAAATAATGCTAAGAACATATAAGGAAAAACAAATCAAAAGAAGACAACTTCTCAGATTTAAAAAAAAAAAAAGGTCACTCCACGATCACAGATCCCTGAAAAATAGTAAGTTGGGTCAGACCCCAAATAATAGTAGGCTTTCGCACGCTTATAATCTCGTAGGATTCTTCCAATAGATCAAAAGTTTAATTGAATGGAAAATAATGACAAAAATCTAAGGATGACCAGTTTATTCAAAACCAATTGAAGAGGATAAAATAATTTAGCAAAGATGACCCTTAACTGTTAGCAAAGCAGGTTACCCAAAGATATTTCAAATTAACGAACTAAATTACTCATCAAACTACTTACTGTAAGGAATTACACTCCTAGATAATACAACATCTCACTCTCTTAATTATTAGCTAGAACAGTAAGTTCACTAATAATTCATCTGAATCTAATCTAGTGCACACTACACCTGCCGTATTCGGTGCACTTAATTAATGAACCTTGTGTGGTAGAACTAAGTGATCGCATCAATCTTTCAATCCAATGGCACCAAAAGTTATCGTGCAACCCTTCCATCATCGCATTTTTAAACCATGGAAACGAGAAAACCGCGGCACCGCATACAAACAATATACACTCACCCAATAATATAAATTCTCTTTTTAAATCATTCGGATCATTAGTTTACATCTTCCCCAACATCGTAAGAACACTATAACCATAACATGAGAAATTGACCCCATAGACTTCCAAAACAGGAGTACTACTCCACTTGTTACACTTTATCTTTATTATCTAACTTCTTAGACTATAACCAGTAAAAGTTTAGTGCTCAAAGTCTAGCCATCTAGCATAGTACATTTTCATTTAAGAAAAGGGGTCACTTTTCCCTTACATTCTAGCACAATATTACGTGTAGATATACACTATACAGTATGCAAAACAATGAAGTTCAAAAGGAAACGTTCCCTTTAAAGCAAACGGACATAATTCACGTCTACACATTAGTCCTCGCATGATGATCAAGACTTAATTATAAAAGCTATATTTGCAGGCACTATCGTCGATTAGTTAGGTATCAAAAATTATTTAGACAATGAATAAGATCGGTAGTAAAAATGTCATCCCTTTTTCTTAACTCTAGGTCAATGCAAACGTCAACCATATTTAAATCCAAAAATATGAAATCCATTCAAAGTATCATACCGTACACCAGTGAAAAACGAAATCAGTTTCTTATATTGAAAAAAAATCCGTAAAGATAATAAAAGTGAGAAAACCTACCTGCTTACACGAGAGACCAGTTTTCCTTTTGCAATATCAATCTTTAACTCCAATTATTTTCCTTTTCCTATTCTTGCTTCCAATCCTCTTAATTATTTTTAAAATCTCTTTTTCTTAATTCACAAATTATCAAGCATATTCTCAAACATTAATTGTATCCCTTAAGCATAGATTATCTAACCAAAGCATAACCTATTTAATTGAATCACAACTAATTAGGAAAAATTATGCAAACAATTAAAATTCTACAAAGTAGTGATTGAGTGAATTATAAAATACAAATTAGAGAAAAATAGAATAGTTACCAATTATTCATGCATAAATAGCTTCCTCCGTGCCTTGATTACGCGAGAATTAGCTCATCATTATCATGGAAACATGCTCAAAATTCATCTTTATTAATGCTCAAAAATGGTTCACAAATGATGAAATGGGAGAAAAATGAATAAAATCGGGTTTTGTAACACTTATATTTGTTACAAAATTAATTGTTACAGAAAACGATAAAAGAATACCGTCACTGGCACTGTTGAAGAACGACGGTCTTTAAGGGTCTTATGTTCTTCGTACCTTCTTCACCAGCCGAAAAATTGTTTTTCCTGCAACTTCGATTTTCCGATTCTGTGCTGCTCCCAATTCTCTCTACTCCTTTCCTCTACATCCCAGAAGCTATTTATAACCCAGAAACACCTCCAATTCTCGCCAATTACTCCTAACAATCTTCACAGTAAAGAAATATTATTCTCGGGAATAATTTTTTATTTTCTTTCTCTGCGTGACATGAAATGTTCTGTTTATCTCTTTACGCGTCAAATATCCCTCAGTCAATGCAGAATAACATTCCAGGATAATATATCTTCCAATCAATGAGTGTCTTCCATATTATCAAAAATATATTCCGAGAATAATACACCCTATGTTTGATGAGATTCTGTGATTTAATTGAAATGAATGCACTTACCACCTCTGTTGTGATCTAACAGGCTGGTACATATCCGAAGCAAGATGAAAATCCAATTGAATCTTCCTCAAAATACCAAACATCAAATACGCAGGAACTGGAAATTTGAATCCAGAATTCCCGCCAAAATTTTCTTTTCAAACGATGAGGGTGAAGTGCCCTGAATCCAAAACGCGGGTGCCTTTAACAGCTCGACTGCCTTGGGGGTGCCCTTATCCATTTTCAGGGTGCCTTTAGTAATTTTGGTGGGTGCCTTTAACATTTTTTCTGGGGTGTTTTCAACATTTTTTCGGGGTTCCTCCGGTGTATTTCTGGGGTGCTTCTGGTGCATTTCTGGGGTGCCTTTAGTACTCTATCCTGGGGTGTAAAGCACCACTTTACGAGCCAATTTCGTCGCAAGAGTTTATTTCTCTAAAAATACCTACAAAGACATAAAACACCATAATAAGTACAAAAATGGGTACTAAACAATAGAGATGAAAATAGACACATAAATGCGTCTATCACCTCTCTCATGGCTGCTGGAATCTCTAGTAGGAGAAGTTTCGGTGGAAGTTTTTCTCCTTCTCTAAAATTCTTCTATTTTAGGTTTTTGTTTCATAAAAGAGGAAACCTAACCACGTTTATCTATCTAAATATTTTTGGTAATTAAGTTTAGAAAAGTCTTGGATATCTAGCTAAATGCAGAGAATTGGTCTAGTATCCAAACCCATTAAACAACCAATTGCGGCCTATAAGAGTGATATCCAATTAATTTAAAGTGAAAGAAGAAAAGGGATATTACAGTCTCCCCCCCCAAATAAAAAGGGATTTTGTCCTCGGAATCAGTCTGCGTCT
>JAJJMB010002436.1:0-18135 GCA_023531105.1 Papaver atlanticum | reverse complement strand
TTTTTTTTTTTTTTTGCTCTTATGAGGGGTTGGTTGTTGAGAAATTGAAGCTGGTGATGTTTGTTACAGGAATTCATGACGTATGTATATATCATTGATTTTACTGATACTAAGAATGTTTGTTCATTCAGGAGAACAAATGTTGGTACAATTTATTTGTCCTGCCATTGCTGTAAAAATCTGGGGGACCATCTGTGACTGCAGGAATGAATCTTTGATGCACTTATTATTGCTCGTCCCAGCTTATTTTGTCTCTCGAGTTTTGTACGAGGTGATCTAAAATTACGGAAACTTCAGTTCAGATGGACAAAAACTACCAAGTAAAATGGATTTGTGAATCAAGAAGTAGTGTATTACTCAAGTACTGAACTACATTCAATTTGTTGCTCTATTTCTCTTGGATAACTGATTCGTATTACAGTATATGCTGATGCTTAAAGTTAAGGTTAGGAAGAAAACTAAGTTGCAAAATTGTGATCATGTGAAGAAGACCAATGAATCCCTTCTCTTCGGCATGGTAGAGGAGCAGGTTGGGCAATAAAAGTTGCACAATTATTCCCTGGCATCAACACGGAGACATCGGTGTTTGGGTACGAGTTCCACACCTGCCATGGATTGCAAAGTGTCAGCTATTAGTGAAATGTTAGGAAATACTCTCTGACCATGCATTATAATTGGTAATCCATGTCCTAAAATTTGCACTGCTGGATATTAGTTCAAATCAAAATGAACTATGGGAATAACTTACATTTTGTGGACTTCTCATTTTTCCAAATACATGAATTCCATCCCGAGGTTGTTCTTGTCCCGATTCTAACGAGTGTGCAGCTTCTTCAGCTGAACCCTGAGGTGACGATGAAGAGAGAGATGGAATTCTTTGCCTCAGTAAATGTTCAAAGAATGCCATTGCAAGAAACATTACTATTAATATTGCTGTTGCCACAAAACCAAAAGATATTGCATTTACTGGTGATGGTGGTGATGAGTTTATTCCTCCCCCTACTGTACTCTTCGGAAGTTGCCCCAAATCTGGATTTACTACTCCTGCTTGAGTTTGAGATAATGGATTTGATCTAGTTGTGTACATATACCATGGATTAGGTCCTCCTGATGTATACTCATTCATGCTTTATACTTTGTTTAGTTTCGTTTCTATCTTTTAAGCTTTCAAGATTGCGGTCATGAAATCAACTTTATATGCATTTTCTCGATTCAAAAATGCTCGTGTTTTATTGTAGAATGATTGGGTGCAGTAGGAACTTAGGTCCTCCTACTGATTACTCCATGATACCATGCTTTGCCTACAAGATACATATATCAAAACCAGTTATATTACCTACACTAAAAGAATGTAGACAAGACGATCTATTCTTGTTTGAGACCACCAACATTGATCTGATAGTGAAAAAACTAAAGAAAGCCATCCAGAAAGAAGAAAAACCATGACATAAGAAGATGATGATAAGATGCAAACTCTAAGTACCTGTAATGGGGTGCGCACAAAACAGTAGTTCAGGCGAGCAAAAGTGAATAATCCGAAATAGCTACCGTTCCAATTTTTGTCTGGCCTAGCTAGCTAGATGTTGCATATGATGAAGTAATAGTGTACTATAACTGAAACGAGATCCAACAATCCAGCAGTACAAGTACAATATATATATTCATATAAGTTAACTTAATATCTAACCTAAGTGTCTAACTAACACTCTCATGATGATTACTTGCTTAACCAATACAATGAATCGTGTAGCACTAAATTAGAATATGATTCCTTGACAAAGGGAAAAGAAAAAAGAGAAAGAAAAAAGAAAAAGAAGCACACAGCTATAAGGTATATATAGTTCTTGTTGTTAGATTGCAATAATAATAAGGATAAGCAAAAGAGAGAAGAGTGGCATGTTGGTGAATTCTTAGTAAATGAAGTAACCAAAAAGCAATATATAGCTGTAATTTTTTTTTAAAGAAAGCTCACACTAAATGAAATGCAACATGAAAAAAGAAAAAGCAAAGACAAGGAGGAATATAAACTTCAAATGAACAAAAGAAGACTTGGCTAAGTAGTTCTATATATAGCAGTAACACGTTGTGTTTTGCAATCTGAATTTCTAAGCGGTCATTCAAGTTATGAATGTGCCATGGCAAGGATATTGTGTCGGCATCATGTACAGCTCCTACAAGTACCAACCACATCAAGAAAGTTAGGGAATGGGAAAAAAGATTTGCAACGACCTTAAGAAAGATTTTCTTGTTTCCACAATATCCTTTGACAGTGTGCACTTAAAATTGTCTTCCTTTGACAGTGTGCATTTAGAATTGTCTTAACTAGTCGTTGATAGTAGCATATGGCACCATTGAGAATACCTTCTTGCACCTTTCCTTTTGGTTTCATCTGGCTTTCAATTGTATTTTTTCTTATCCACCACCTGCAAAAGTCAAATTACGAACTATAGATTATCATATTAAAACCGTCATTTTCCTATTTATTCCGTCCTTTTCTTCATTATTCTCTCTTTTCCCACTAAAACCAAAAACTACGAACCCTAGGTTAGGATTCTGTCCGTTTAATTGTAGTACACCAACAATGCATTACTTCTTTATGTTATACTCCCTCCGTTCCCAATATAAAGGCGGAAAAGTAAAATTCTTTAGTCCCGATAGATAGGCGGAAAACCAATTCCAACGTGGTTTCTTCCATATATACACCCTCGGAAAACTTGGACAATGAGGCAACGTTGGCTTGCTGCTAAGTCATGGTATATGCGCATTAGCTTTGAGCATGTGTACAGAGATATCAAAACTTTGCGGCGGACGAGATGGCGAAAAGACTGCCAATGGGTACCAAGGATGTCTATATTATCGGTCGGCCTAGCTTTCTCTGTAATGACCCGACCCTCCACCGATACTGCCTCCACTTAACCGCTGCGGTCATCTGGCAGTGTGGGGTTTTCAATGGGCATCACTACGGTTATCCAACAACACCTTCCCAGGAGGTCACCCATCCCAGGAGTAACGGTATATTGTAGACGTTCACTGCCTCGTGTGAGACCAGTATCAGGTATAACCGTCCTGCATACTCACCCACCCGAACACAAGCGACATGTCCCTAGTTGTATCCCAACTAACACCGATATTGTTCCCACTTACCCACTGCGGTTATCCAGTAGTGTCGGATTTTTTTTATGGCACTACTGCGATCATCCGGCAGCAGCTTCCCAAGAGGTCACCCATCCTGTGACTACTCCCGGCCGAGCGCGTTTAACTAAGAAGTTTTTTCCACAACTTAGTCAAGTGTAGCCATCAATCCTCGGTGTTAGGAAAGGAAAAACCATTACCTATATTCCAATCGGCGAACTACTGCCGAAATCAGAGTATTATTACAATACCACCACCTTAAATTGGATCCGTCCTCGACTCCGAAATATACTCCAGCCCAGGTCTCCGACGTGTTTTCAACGGGCACCACTGCGGTTATCCAGCAGAAGCTTCCGGGGAGGTCACCCATCCCTGGATTACTCCAGCCCGAACACGCTTAACTGCAGAGTTTTCTACCAACTCTGAAACCAATTATGCTGAAAAGGCCTCGGTTTATTGTGGACGTTCACTACCTTCTGTGAGACCAGTATATGGTATAACCGTCCAGCATACTCACCCACCCGAGCACAAGCGACCTGTCCCTAGTTGTATCCCAACCAACACTGATATTGTTCCCACTTACCCACTACGGTTATCCAGCAGTGTGAGATTTTTTTTACGATACTACCGCGGTCATCCAGCAGCAGCTTCCCGAGAGGTCACCCATCTTATGACTACTCCTGGTCGAGCACGCTTAACTAAGAAGTTTTTTCCACAACTTAGTCAAGTGTAGCCATCATACCTCGGTGTTAGGAAAGGACAAACCAATACCTATATTCCAATCGGCGAACCACTGTCGAAATCGGAGTAATACATTCTCACTGTTTTTGAGTGGCCAAGTAGGCCTTATTATCGCTTCAGGTAACGTTTCGTCTTGGACAATGTCTCTCCTCTATATGTTTTTTATGGACAATGTCCCTAGTTGCATCGCTTCAGGTCCCCTACAGTTTAGATTTGGGGAAGAGATTGAAATTCACCAAGTCAGAGCCGCATTCTTGCAGCTTTTGATCCGAGTATAGCTTCATACATAGTAGATATAGCGACATCGTTCAGTTTGATGCATCTTAGGCCTCCGAAGGATGCATTTCTAGCTCAGCCAACGTCCCTTCCCTATATATGTCTTATGTAAATTTATGCTTTTCTAAGTAGGGGACCTGTTTGACATTCACCGAGTACATGCCGTTTTCTTGCAAGGTTTTGCTGCTCGAGAAGCTTCATCGATGAAGGATATAGCAACTTATATGTTCTTGATGCATCTTTCTCCTATAAATGATGCTTCGTCAAAAGTTAAAAGTCCAGCCTATCCTACAGACTTTTGACCCATAGCCTTATGTAATGTCCTTTATAAGGTCATCACTAAAATTATAACATGTAGAATGAGCCCACTTCTTGATAAGCTTATTGCTAAGAATCAGTCTGCCTTTATCCCAGGCAGACAGATTCTTGACAATATAGTGGCCGCTAAAGAGCTTGTGCATTCTATGAATCATTCGGATGCCATTATAGGCTCTTTTGCTCTAAAACTCGACATGAGTAAGGCATATGATCGAGTGGACTGGTCCTTTCTAAGTTGTGTTCTCCAAAACTTTGGTATTAGACACCATGCCCATGATTTGATTATGAGTTGCGTGAGTTCTACGTCTCAGTCAAAATTAATGGCTATCCGGAAGGTTTTTTCAGGCCCGAGAGAGGTATACGTCAAGGTTGCCCCCTCTCTCCCTATCTGTTCATTCCTTGTTCACAAAGCTGGACTTATATTATGAATCGAATGGAAAAGGATGGCCTCTACTCTGGTTACAAACTCAATAGATGGGCTTCATCAGTTTCTCATTTAATGTTCGCTGATGATGTTATGTTGTTTGGCACACTAGATCACAAGACTATTTCTTCAGTTAGCGCTATCCTCCATGAGTATTCTATTTTTTATGGGCATCCAAATCGGTCATTATCTTCAGCAAAAAGGTTCCCATTGAGAAACAAGAAGAAGTCACTGCCCAACTTGGTGTTTTTAAGATGCAGATTGAAGACAAATATCTTGGTGTCCAAATCCTGAATTCGGGTAATAGAATTAACTCGTATAATTTTCTTATTGACAAATTTTATTCTAAGATGTCGGGATGGAAGAAATATTACCTAAATTATGCAGGGAGAACAGTTCTAATACAATCAGTACTTGTTATCCTCCCTCTATTTTACATGGCTACAACAATTTTGCCCAAATCTATAATCAAGAAACTAAACCAAACAATAAGAAATTTCTGGTGGGGCCATTCTAGAGAGGAGAAAAAGCTTCACTACATTAGATGGGACTGGTTTATCACTTGCAAGAAAAAAGGAGGATTGGGTCTAAGATCACTCGAATTGCTGAACAAAGCCCTTGTTGCCAAGCTAGCATGGAGATTTCTGCACGATTATGATTCTTTATGGGCTAGACTGTTGAGGGTAAAATATTTAAGAGACATCTGCTTTTGGGGAGCAAAGAAACCCCAAAATTGCTCAAGCACGTGGAACGCAATTCTGGATAGCAGACCCTCGCTGAAATTGGGATGTGTCTGGCTGATAGGGGATGCGAAAAATATTAAGGTATGGTCTGATCCCTGGATACAGACTGTGCAGGGTTTTAAGCCGCAGATAGATGATTTCGCTATGTCCTTTGTCCAAGTGGTTGTCGATCTGATGGTACCTAGAGAAGGAAAATAGAATGAAGCCCTTGTCTGCATCCTTTTTGATAAGATCACTGCTCAACAAATCCTCAATACACAAATGCACAAGGACTATGCAACTGACAAACTGATTTGGACCCATATTCCCCACGGAGACTTCACCTCACAATCCTTTCATAAAATGTTGGCAGATAACGCAGGTGAGTCTTCATGTTTCAATGATAACTCCTTCCCTTGGAAATTATTTTGGAAAAAGAAAAACATTCCACCAAAAATTCATATGTTTATTTGGAGAATTGTGCATGATGGGGTTGGAGTTTTAAATAAGATAGGAAATATTTTTGATGGTGTCCCAATAGAGTGTAAATTCTACAATGGTGGGGTTGAATCAGTTGATCATATCTTCCTACAATGTCATGTTGCCCAAGCAATTTTATTTGGCTCTCCTCTCAATCTAAGAATCGCAAATCTCGCTACAACCAGCGTCAAGCAATTCATCCCAGATTGCCTCATTAACAGAAGTGAGGAGTACTTCTATATGTCTGCTTGTATGTTTTGGGCTATTTGGAAGGCAAGAAATGCCCTTATTTTTGAGAATCACAATTTCAACATTGAAAGTATTATTATGGATGGATTATTCTGGTTCAACAGGAACAATTATAGCGGTGATGATCAGGTGATGAGATCTTTTGCCGGGGGAGTTCCACAAATTATAATAGATCAACATCCTTAATGGCAGCCTCCAAGGCCAAATTTTATCAAAATAAATGTTGAAGCCAATCCTCTTGTGCAGTGGTTGCAACTGATTCATATGGTCTGTTCTTGGGTGGTGGTTGTAATATTTTTGCTCAGAACAATCCTATAATTGCTGAGGCCTATGTGTTTCTCCTTGCATTTCAGTTGGAAGAAAAAGATGGCTATAATCAGATTATAGTGGAAGGTGATTGTCAAAGAGTTATCAGTATCCTCAATGGTCAGTCTTACACTACTCCTTGGAGAATTTTAGGGACCATTGAAAGAATACAATGTCTTCGCACTTCGTTATCACATGTGGAGTTCAATTATGTTCAGCGAGATGCTAATTCAGCAGCTCATAATCTCGCCAAATATGATTTACAGCATGCTGCCCGCCAGTGGTGGTCATCTTCTCAAATCTCTTCTATTCTCAGAATTGTAACAACCCATAGGGTGTCTTAGTTTCTGTTTCCTTTTGTTTTTGTCTATAACTATATTAAAAAAAAAGAAAAAAAAAGTAGTTTTTGTTTCTCTTTTGGAGCACTTGGCTTGCAAGTGGCCTTTGCTTTTGTAATAAATTTGGACTTAACCAAAAAAGGTATCAACAAACTTGGTCGATGCTAATATAATTCCCGAGGACAATTACACCACTCTAATATTTTAGTGGGATAAAAACTCTTAATACGTTGATATTTTTCATATTCTCAAGATAAATCTAATTAATTATATTGGAATCGATAAGAGTAAATCACATTAAAAAAGGAAAATTTGTAAAAACAATAAAACTTCTTATTCTATGAGACTTTCACTTCCCCGCCTATATATTGGGGGCGGAGGAAGTATCATTTAATTCTCTGATAAATAGACGAACTAATGGGCGATTAATTCATAAGCTATTATTGTGGAGGATTTCAGTATTGAAATTCTAGGGCGACATACCCAAACCTGAGATAAATCCAACATCCGACAGAATTATATCAATTCAACTGAAAGCACATTGAACTACAATATTTGGAGGTAAATAATTGATCAACATTGGACATTTGAAAAAAAATTCTTTAGAATTTCGTCGAACTAGTCTTTGATTTCTAGACGACTGGAAGGTGCTAGAGTACACTAGATACGGACGATTATGTAAAAAAATAGTGGGTAATGTCTTGGCGACTACCTGCTTTCACAAATGATTGTTTCTGAACGAAACAGTATTTTGTGATCGTTCTAAAGTGAACGACTTGAGCTGTCTAATATGTTTTTTTTGCATCATAGGTCTTTCAAAACCAATAACCGGTCCTTCCCAACTTGAATTAATTGAGGAAATTATTTGTGATGAAGCATTTTTTTTTATTTTGATTTTTCTTGAAAAATCTCTTGTTTCTTTGGTGGCATCTTGAACAACTAAAAAATAAAAATAAATAAACAAAGGTGATTGAAGGTGGCGGCGGGTTGGTGGAAACGGAGGAGACGAGGTGCTGGTTGGCGAGTGGAGATAAAGAAGAGATGATAAAGAAGAATTATTTTAGATTATGTAGGTGTTTAGTTGTTGGGTACTTTTAGATAATGGGTGTAAATAAAAAGTCAATGACCAGTATTTTGGGAATATGAAAAATTATATGGGTGGTAAATAGGATAATTAGGGTGAGTGGAAATTATGGAAAATGTGGGTGGTTAATAGGTAAAAAACCTTCCTTTTAACAGCTGACCAGCAGACCTACCTCTTAGGTTTAGTCCTATGGTGTGCTAATCTAGCGGCTAGATTAGCAGTCCACGTAAGCTAGGGCAACCTCCTAAGTCCTATGGTAGTGCTAATCTAGCAGCTAGTCTCTGAATAAAACAGCGCTGAACGCTGAACATTACAGCCCAGGTGAACGCTGAATAGAACGTCGCTTGACTTAGTCAACTAGGTTGACAATGTCGAACCAAACAGCGCCCTAAAAATCGATATCTTCCACGGAAGATCGATCTTCCTCATTTCTTTCCCCATTTTTCACTTCTCCCTCATTTCTCCAGAAAATGCATGTTCAAATTCAAGATTTCTAGAAAATTTTTTTATCTTCAAATTCCTTCTGTGGGTTTGTTCTACATCGAATTTGTGATCGTTTGAGGGTGGTTTGGTGCGATTCCATCCACGAAATCAATTGGGGTAAGAAATTTAAGTTTTATGTTATAGGTTTTATGAATTTTGATTATCATGATATTTCATTCGAATTTATGATTGATATTAGTTATTTAGATGATATGTGTATGATTTCATTTGATTATTTGTGATGAATTTTTTTGGGGGGATTTAATTTGATTATTTGTGATGAAAATGAATGATAATTTGTATGATTAGTTTGTAGGTAAAATTTGTAGGTAAATTTGTATGATAATTTGATTATTTTTTATTATTTGTATGATGAGATGAATGATAATGATAATCTGTATGATAATTTGATTATGATTAGTTTGTATGATTATTTGTGATGAAAATTTGTATGGAATTTAGTTTGTATGATTGATATTTTTTTCGTGTTTGTTATTGATTGTAGTATGAGTATGGATGAGAGTATGGAAGAATTGCTAGATCGTTTGGATATAGTATCGTCAAAGACTATTGATAAATATGTATGTAAAGATACGAAAAATCCTCGCAAAGTAAAATTGTAAAATTGAAAGAGGTTGAAGTATTTTATAATTGAAAGAGGTTGAAGTATATTATAAAATTGTAGTGAACAAATAATCCGGCAGCACAACGATATTGTGACAATTGTGGCTTTTCTTCTGTTTTGAGTTTGATTTCGCAAATGGGGATAGAGGCTTAGTTGAAGCCATAGCTGAGAGATGGTGGGAAAAAACGAAGAGCTTTCATTTTCAAGAGTTTGAAATTGGCCTCCTTCCTGTAGATTGGTACATGTTAACGGGAATTCCCACTGGTGACCCGAGTAAACGACCAGTAGTTAGGCCACAGTTGGGTAGTGATCTAACATATCCTTCTCTGGATAATTTATATTTCTTGGATATCAAAATTTTTCCTGGTGCATGGGACTCTAAGAAAAATTCATTATCCTTGGCTATCTTGAAAAACTACATTAGAAGTAGAGGATGAGGCACTAAGTAGAGGATGAGGCACTAATTCATTATCCTTGGCTATCTTGAAAAACTACATGATTTTGTTTATACAAAATTATGGCACACTTTAGTACAAAAGAGGATGAGGCACTAATTTTTGGTTGGGTTATAGCAAGCAACGATCCGATTAGAGGAAAAGATTAAAAAAAGGTGCCGAATTTTTGAAGAAGATTATTCAAGAGTACCTTAAAAGATTTCCTAATGGTGGAGAGAGGGACAAAAAGTCATTGCAATCAAGGTGTAACACGTTGAGAGCCGAAGTGAGAAGATATATTTCACACATTAGGCACTTCCGCCCAACCTACTCAAGGCAATGAAGCTGATACTTCCGCTCCAGTATCTATGGATGAAGATTTGGAGGATATGGAAATGTTTGGTAGCTCATCTACTCATAATTCGGAAACCTCAGACATATCTCGTAGAAGACGTTTTTTCGAACAAACAGATGATGTTAGAAGTGCGGGGAGAGATAGTTCAAAGAAAATGGCTCGTGAGGCTAAAGCATCGCAGAGAGCAGATGAAAAAATGGATAATCTCATCGAACTTCTTGAAAACTCGCAAGCACAAAGGGTTTCCAAGTATGAAACAGAGGAAAAGTACCTTAATAAGCACATTAAAAACTCTACGATCTTGGCACAAACATAACAAAGAGAAGATGACTTGAAGATCCTACACCAAAACTTGAATGAAGTAGAGGAATGGGAAAAACCCCTCTACAAACTATGGAAGAACAAGATTTTGATGCGTAATGGATTACCACCCATCCCCTAAATTAAAGTGATATATTAGTAATAATTTAAGTTATTTAGAAGTTCATTTTTAATTAAGTTATTTAGAAGTAGGATTTCAATTTCAATGTACTTTTTTTTATTTTTTAAGTTTGTTTTGGGGTAAAAATTGATTCTGCTGATTTTGGTAAATTTGGGTGTGTTGATGAGAAACGAATTCAAACCCTAAACAAATGCACTGCACGGAAGTACTTTAGATTCGAGAGATCAATCTGTACAATCCTGGCCTAAACCAAGAAATGGCCGTTCCAGTCTTGCTTCGGCTACAAAGTGAAGGAGAAGGGTTGATCTTAGGGAGGGAAGCGAGGAAGGTGTTGAGATCAAAAATATTTAATTTTGAAGGTGTGGCTATTTTATGACTTGTATCAGAATATGGAACTGGCTTGCAGAATGTAAGCTATCAGTTCTTGGTGTTTTCTGGATACTTGTGTTGATAACACTTCTGTTGTTTGTTGAAATAGGTTGAAATCCTATTTATACAAGTCATTGAGCGCACCCCTGATCTCGTAGGAAGTGGAGGCAGTTAAGTAGTGGAGAAGTGGGGTTGTGTAAAAAGTGGTGATCACCACGTTTCCATCACGAGTGAAAACTGGTCACACTTTCACCCACTACTCCCATTGCTGTTAACCGTCCATCCTTTCCTGACACTTTCTCATAATGGGCGCGTTGCACGCCGCACGTTGTAAACCGCCATACCAATACCCCAGTGAGCATCCCCCAATTTGTGATATGTTTGATGTCTCGAGTAAATGGGTGAAGTCATGAGACTCGCCGCTAAAAGCAGCACATAGTGCTTTTAGGTCAAATAATAAATTATTTGTGAAATCAATATTTATAAAACATCGCTTATAATCGATGTATATAAAGCATCGCTTTTAAACAAGCATCTGAAAATAATCAATGTGCAGAAAACATCGTTGTTTTAGAGCTCGTTCAAATTAGTCGCGAATTGAACGTCTTAAAAAATTAGCATGATCGGCCACCTTTGGGCGATCGTTTGAGAACCCTATGAGTGAACTACCACTTGGTCGATCGTTTCCTGTGGAGGAGGGATGGCCGGTGATCACAGTGTTACCCTGTTGGATGTCTGAAAATAAATCTAAACCATCCGACTAGGCTAGCGAAGTTGGATGAACGAGATGATTTACAGCAGTTGCCTACTGCCGTTGATTTAAATTAGGGTTTAGAAGCCGTGTGGCCAACCCTATTTTGGCTGATCGATTGAAAGCGCTGGGCGCTAGTTCGAGAAGGTCGATTGGCTATGTGCAAAGGTGGGTTGCCAATGAGAAGGCTGATATCTTCAGGGCCGCCTAAAATTGAATCTAAGCCACTCGATTTGGCCGACGAAGATGGATTGTTGTGATCAATTTGCGACAGAAGCGCACTGCCGCAACGCGACTTTAGGGTTTCCGAAACAGCGTGTTCACCCTACTTTGAGCGATCGGTTTGATGCGCTCTTGGCTTGCCATGGGCAGGTCGATCAACTAGGGATATAGTTGGGTCACCGGTGAATACACCAACACCTCTTGGATCGTTCGAAGGAATATCTAAACCGTCCAACTAGGCTAGCTAAGTTGGGCGGATGTGATGAATTTGAGACCGTTATGGTCGGTCTTAGCTCGTTTGAGTTCCCTTTTCAACAACGCGATCACCCATGGTCTGGCTAACGTTCAAGGACGTTGCGGGTGAACTAGAGTGAATCCAATCGGCTGAGATGCTAGTGGGCCCGCCGGTGGTCGTCATGATGATCGCCTTGTTCCGCTAGGAGTTGGCTAGGCTTGTTGAATTGTGTGGCCAAATTGTGTGGCCGTGATCATTTTTTAAGACTGACATGGACAGTCTAGATTTTCCTTAAGGAATTTAAACGCATTGATCGCACTAACTTTTAATTAAAAAGTGTGTCAACACGCCGAACTCTTTATCAGAAAGTGGTGTAGCCTACGCAAGTGTTTTCATGCAGATTTCAATACTGACACTTCGGGAGATTCATTCTACTCTGCTGCGAGTGAACATTAATCGTCATGTCATGCCAACATTGAAAGTTCAGCTGGGGAACATAGCATAGGAAAATACTAGGAAGGTCAATACATTAGCGAATAATGTCGGTGGAGAATAAAATTCACAGAGTATTTGGGAGTATTGTTATATGCACAATTCTGGGTGAATTATATATATATATATATATATATACAAATATATTGAATTGCCCAATACATCTGTGAGCGAAGAGGTTTATGCACTCATTGCTTTCAAATGGCTTTTGTTCCTTTGCAGGATGACAGCGCATTAAATACGGGGTTTTACGATTTTACCCTTGAACTAAAAACCACCATCAACATTAAGTCCCCTGCTTAGTACGTAATAGTGACACTATTGCGGGGTAAGCACTAGATGGTGACAGTCGAATAAATTCACAAGAGAAGTTCGGCGTACATTTCCAGGATAGAGGCTGGCTCGGTTCTTGAGCAAGATACGTTTCTTTTCAACATACGTCAGTTATCTTCAGGTAGATAAGTATCTATTTGATTGTTATCCCACATCTGAAGCCTTTATTCAATGGCAGGTAGAGACTCATTTTCTTCCCCAGATCCTGCTGGTTTGTGGAATATAAAGGAAGCGCTTGAGCCTTTCTCTCTACACCGATCATCACAGAGTTGCTTTCTTCTTTATTCCAGGTATTGCATCATGTTCTCACGTGATTTGATTTGATTTTTTTTATATCACATAGGTTGTTGATACAATCATAATGCCTTTTTGCAGTATATGATGGGAACCGCTGGTGATGATTATTCTTCAACTTCTCCAGAGAAGAGCTTTGAAGTCGACAAACCCAGGGCTAACGCATTTGAGGAGGGGATGGCCAAAATAGATTCTCTGTTTCGCGAAGCTGGTCGTGCTATATAGGGTATATCTCTTATGCATTTATGCGTCGTTCGAGAGCGTGTTCAAGATTTTCTGGCTTCAGTTATTATGGAGGAGAAGTGGAGACGTGATGAAGCGTCTCAGCGTGATGAAGCGTCTCATCCCCCGAGTGCCAGGGCTGAAATATTTGAGTCTCAATTGAAGAGGCGGAGGATTGAGCATAAGCAATCTCCGAGTGAAAATAAGTATGATTACCCTATTCATAACGGGATCATAATTCTCAACTCTGATGTGGACGAACCGGAGCATCCTCAAAAGACTGTTGGGGCAGTTTCTAAAAAGGATGTCGGTGCAGCTTCCGAGGAAGAGGTCGAAGTAGCTTCTGTAGAGGATATCGAAGCGACTGCTGGAGGGAACGCTGAAGTGGCTGCTGGGGAGAACATGGAAGCGGCATCTGGAGAAGATGTTGAAGTAACTTCCAAGGAAGATGTTGAAGAGTCTCCTGGAAGATATATTGAAGCAGCTGGTGAGAGAGGTGTTGAAGCGGCGTCCGAAAGGGAAATCGTGGCGGCTTGTGGAGAGGGTGTGGTGGAAATTCCTGGAGAGGACGTGGTGGCGATTCCCGGAGAGGATGTTGGAGCAATGTCCAAAAGGAAGGTCGAGGCAGCTTCCAGAGAGGACGCGATAGCGGCTTGTGACGAATGTGTTGAAGCAGCTTCCAGTGGCGGCTCTGGTGAAGGCACTGTTGATCTTGCTGATGATTAGATTTCCCTTTTGTTACCCTCTCTTTTTCTTTTTTTTTGATAGATGAGCACTTCTTCATAGTTTGTAGACATTTTCTTCTTATACTCAGTGGTGGCTAAGCCTGAGTTTTATTTAAATGATGGTTCCTTTATTTATGTTATCTTGAGGCTCTAGTTGTGGCGCTCTCCAGTAGGGCTATAATAGAATCTCCCATTCCATCGGGTTGTGCGGCCGAAGGGAGTGCGACATATAAGTGGTGATGCTTTTATATGCTCGGGCGCCGCCTTTATGATAATTGCCTATAGACTTAATAATAATAGCTCGAAGTAGGGAATGCAATGATGGAAACTAAGGATTGACACGAACCTGTCCACCTCCAATTGATAGCGTGTTGCAGTCCACGTAATGATGTGGTGATTGAGAGGCCGCTTCATCATTGAAGCAGGCTACACTTCAGGGTACAGAAGGCGCTTGCCCTAAGAATCACATACTGATTGCCTGACGATTTCCTTCCCCTTTTCTTTCTCCTCTTCGGTGCTTCTCGAAAGATATGAGATATTTCTTTTTAGGTTTTTTTTTTTTTTTTTTTAAACTGATGGGGAATGATGGGAGTTTAGGCTTGCTCGAGACTCCACCTCATAATTCAGGAGTAAAGAGATTTCTTAAAAGGAAATGACATTTTGATTAACTGATAAATTGAAAACCTAATTATGAGTGCAAGCAGTGCAATAATTTTGGAGGAATTACAAATATTGCATGAAAAGGGAAATTACTAAAGAAAATGCTAAAGGGAATGTTGGAGGAAAAAGGTAGCACAACGTTTTAGGTATTGAAAGGTTTGAGCCATCGTGAGTGTATTATCACGCCTTCTAGTTTGTCGGCGTTGATGAGCTTGCAGTAACCCCCTAAGATAACTTCTGCCACTAGGTATGGCTCGTCTTTCCCTTCCGCAGGCGGAGCAGGCTGAGCGGCAACTTTCACTACCATATCTCTGACTTGAAATGGGTTCGGGTGTTGCACAGCTATTTGATTCTTAGACTCGTTGTCTTTAACTGAGACAGCTTCTAAATTTTTGATAAAGTATTTGAAAGGACCAGCATCCCATTCACATCTCCTAGTGGCGGTTAGGTTGATGATCGGATCGAGTCCCCAAGCCTTGGCGGAAAGAGGAGTGACTGGTTGTAAAAAGGGTTGTTCAATAAAACTTACTTGGGTTCGGAATCTTCGAATGTACATCGATGGGCTTTCTCCAGGTAGTTATGTTACATTGGAAAGATGTTGATACTGCAACAAATGATCTTCGGGGTTGGATGGCTTGTTGGAAATCCTTTCAGGTATAGACACTGGCAAAGGACACACTCCTAGCTTTGCTTTGTTGTCATGCACCCACGAACGACCCAGAATCATATCATAGTTCGGGCATTCTTTAACAATATGAAACTTGCCGCGTGTTAGAGCATCTCCTACCTTGATTTCGAGATTAATGTACCCGTAAGCATCTTTTGATTATTCTTCTACGCTTTTAATCACAGTTGGGCAATGAACAGCTTCCTGCTTTGAAATCTTTGCAGCTCTCAGAGTCTTGACAGTGACAATATTGAAATCAGATGCTGCATCAATCAGTGTGCTGTCAAACTCGACATCCTTTAAGTGAGCGGTGGTTAGGAGTCCCCAGTTGCATTTGTTAGTTGCGCTTCCCAGGAAAGATTGGGGTTTGGGAGCGGTTTCCCTAACTGGAAATAGACGCTTACCTGATACGACACGGTTGAGGGCTCCAAACATGTCTTGACGCTGTGCCTTGGAGAAATACAGAATTTCACATAAATGCTCCATCATAGACTGCACAGTTTTGTGGACGGAGTCCCCAGAAATCATTCAGCTCCTGACAGGAAGAGGGTCCCTGTGAACTCCTTCATTTCCTAATTGAAGTTCTCCTGCATCCACCTTCTCTTTGAAAATGCGCTTCAATTTGTTGCAGTCAATGGTTGGGTGGTTGACAAACCTATGGTAACGACAAAATTTGGGATATGCCATCTCTTCTTCGGTTGGCGGACGTCGGAGAGGAGGTAGCTTGATGGCGTCATCTTGAATCCATGCTTCCAGGAGTTCAATGACTTCATCCATTGGAAATGGGAAATATGGAGCAGCGTCTCCAGTTTCTTGCACAGGAGTCTTAGCCGCGGCTTTCCGAGATGAAGTTGTCTGCGCTGGTGCTGCGCGCTTGGGTTGTTGTTCCGCTGCTGGAGCTTTCCTTTTCCCTCCTTCACCTAATACGCTTACAGAAGGACCGGTGTTATATTGCTTATTGACGAGGCATCTGTTTCCTCGAGTTTCGCGTGCATCTTCGCCCCTGGTCGATCTGGTTCTTTCTAACAGCGCTGGTGCGGTTATAGCCGACCAATTAGCAGCTTCATGGAGTTCATAGAACGTCTGGAAACGCAGGTTTTCCAGTAAAGCACGATAGATGGGAACCAAACCGTTAATGCATGACTCCACCAACTGTTGTTCGGTCACATTTCGTGACAATCCAAAGCTTGAATTCTGAATCTCTTGACGTAATCGTTTGGATGCTCATTGTTTCGTTTAAACATTTTTTCCAAGTCTGAGAAAGTAATTTGCTCGGACACGAAGAAATACTTCTTATAGAAAGTGGTGACCATCTCACACCAGTTGGATATGTTATTTGGTGCGATGTTGTTGTACCAGGCATACGCTCTTCCAGTAAGCGACTTTTAAAATTCATTCAAGCGGAGGACATGATTGTATTCGTGTTCTCCCAAGGATTCCAGAAAACGAGAAATGTGTTCGCGAGCGTTACCAGTACCATCATAGAGGGAAAACTGAGGAGAGGAGTATCCCCTTGGGAGAGGAACTCTTTGCACATCAGGAGGATATGGAGGTTGGTGCTGGTGCTGGTGCATGTCCACCAGGTTTTCTTTGCCTCGATTTTGGAGGAGACGCTCCAGATCTTCACGTGTTATTAAATTGGACGGCTGATTCCTTTCTCGTGAGCGTTCAGGGTCCACACGAACTTCCTCATCTTTGAAGGCACACCCTGTTGAAGCGCTCGCGCCAGGAGTGTTAAAGGTACTCCTTATTGGCTCTATGGGTTGACGCGACTCTTGTGGTAGTCGCTCCGTTAGAGTCTTAAGGAAAGTGAGTACCTCTTTCTGAGTTGTAGCCATTTCCGTCTGAGCCTTAGCAAGAACTTCTTGTCTTTCCATCAAATCAACAATGGTGATAGGGGTTTGGCTTCCTTTAACTCCTCGAGTCTCTCGTCCCGATGAAGAAATGGTGGCATCCCTGGTGACGATTGGAGGTGTCATGCTTGAAGAAATATTAGGAGTAGCAACGGCTCTGTCTCTGGTAATAGGAGGTGTCATGCCAGAGGGGATGCTTTCAACGTTACTGGTGTTGGTGTTAGAGGATGTAACACCATGCGATGCGTTGATTGTACTGGCAGGCGATACATTGGTGTTAACAATAGGGATATTGGCACCAGGAGTGTTATCAGCGCTAGTAGCATCAGGATTGGTAACTGACCCAGACCTAAGATCCACCATCTTGAATTTGAGAAAATTGAAATGAAATTGAAAATTGATCTTGCAACCGAGAGATTAATCTCCCACTATGGTTGTCAGTTGTTTTGGGGTAAAAACTGATTCTGTTGATTTTGGTAAATTTGGGTGTGTTGATTTAAAACGAATTCAAAACCTAAATAAATGCACTGCACGGGAGTACTTTAGATTCGAGAGATCAATCTATACAATCCTGGCCTAAAACAAGAAATGGCCGTTCCAGTCTTGCTTCGGCCACAAAGTGAAGGAGAAGGGTTGATCTTAGGGAGGGAAGCGAAGAAGGTGTTGGGATCAAAAATATTGAATTTTGAAGGTGTGGCTATTTTATGACTTGTATCAGAATATGGAACTTGCTTGCAGAATGTAAGCTATCAGTTCTTGGTGTTTTCTGGATACTTCTGTTGATTACACTTATGTTGTTTGTTGAAATAGGTTGAAATCCTATTTATACAAGTCATTGAGCTCACCCCTGATCTCATAGGAAGTGGAGGCAGTTAAGTAGTGGAGAAGTGGGGTTGTGTAAAA
>JAJJMB010002428.1:852-10858 GCA_023531105.1 Papaver atlanticum | reverse complement strand
GGCGAAATAGGCCATATCCTACCCACCCTTCCCGTTGTGCAGCCCTAAATGAAACCACCAAGCAATACAACATACTTCAGGTATAAAAAGAAAAACCCATTCAGATTATAAAAAACCAAATGATAATTATGTGATTATTATGGACTTACCTAAGATTGGACGTCAATTCATAAGAATCACAGCAAAAACCCCTAAAAAAAATCAACTTCTACTTCCCAGATATGGAGATCAGAAGAATCTTAACAAAAAATCCCTAAACCAGTACTTCAAACACAAATTCCTTATACTGTCTTCAATCTTCGAAACCCTCTTACTCAAAAAGAACCTAAATTCCCTATACTGTCTTCAATCGATTTCAACCACAGAACCCTTAATCCACTTCCTCAAATTCCCAAAACCAGAAAGAAATAAAAACCCCTTTCTACTTCTTCTGCTACAATCTCTTCTCTAATGGAATCGAAAATAGAAACCCGCGTCTAAAGCTTCTACCACTACTTGCCTCTCTAATGGAATCGAAAGTAGAAGTAGAAGTAACAAACCAACTGAGTAAAGGGTTTTAACCGAGACCTTGAAAGATGAACATGAATTCGAGAAGAGTAAAGTCTAGGGTTTGATCTGGGAAAGGCGATGGGTTAGTCTTCTCAGAAGAAACTTTGAGGGGAACAACCGAACAATAAAGAAGAGAAAAGAGATAAGGTATGAAAAAACAAGTTTCTAGTTTGCCCTTGGTAAGTTTTAAAATAACGAAAAAATGGACAGGAGAAAAAAACAATGGAAGGTTTATTTTGTCTTTTCAATATAAGGCGGGTAGGTGGGTAGGAATCGATAATTTCGGGCTTTACCCGTCACCCTACCCATTTAACAGCGGGTAAGAAATCTCTAACCGTCACCCTACCCGCCAAATAGTGGGTAGGATAGGATACAGTTAAAACACTGGCGGGTAGGGTATAAATAGCGGGTAAGGTAGGATATGTGCACCCCTAGCTACGGCCATGACCTCCAAATTGGTATTTTCCAAAGAAATAATGTTTAGCCCAGACACGGACAAAACATCCGTACCAGACTTGGACATAGACTTTGGATCCGTATCAAACTTGGTCCCAGCCATTCCATCTATACGAGCAACAACATCTTGCACTTCAATAACGTTTTCTTTTTGTAACTGATCAGCACTAGCATCAGCAACCCGCGACCCTGTCTCAGCATTGCCACTTTGATCCATAGCATCCGTAGTATTATCTTTGCTTTGATTTTCCAAATTTGTAGTCCCAACAGGCGCGTGTTTTTCAACAGCATCTGCATGAGAACTCCCAGCAACATCACGTTCAGCTATAACTGGAATAACTGGAGCTTGCTTACCCTTATTATTATTTGCCGCAACTTGCCACTCCATGCCTGGCGGATTATCATTCCTCATTCTAGGAATTTGCTCAGCTACAGCCACCTGAAGTTGATTATTTTTTGTTTTGTGACCTGATTTCTTTCTACAATCCTCCTCACAATGACCAATAATGCTGCACTTTATACAAAACTTAGGATGCTTATGAATATCCATATATTGCCAGAATTCCCTTCCATTAGCTTTTAGCAAAATTCTTTCAGGGATGTTCTTTGAGAAATCAATATCAATAAGAACTGAAGCAAAATAACCATATTCCAACCTTAGGGTTTTTTCATCAACTACAATTGGAGTGCCAAAACTCTTACCGATTGATAATATGGATTTTTCAGTCCATAACTCCATTGGTAATTCAGGAAACATGACCCATACATCAGCATGAGAAGTACGCTGCCTATTTGGGTTAAAATTAGGATACCAATCCTGCAGTTGAAGAACTTGATTTTTAATGATGGCTTTAGGACCATTACGAATCCTTTCTTTTTCTTCAGCTGTTGATAACATAATTATGAAAAATCCTTAACGCATGGGAAGAAACTTAACATCCTGTCCAAGTTTCCATTGTTCAACAAGTGCGAGCTTAACTTCTGAAAACTTCACCCCTGTGAAGTCCAAACGAGCTATGAAACTATATTTGAATGGTTTACATCCTTCTTGAAAAAAATCCAAATGGATTTCCAAAGCTGGCTCTCCCTCGTTCAGAGTTGGATTAGGAAGAGAGGAAAGATCAATAGATGTAGGGTTTAAGGTTTTCTTTCCTTTGAGAATATCTGCAAACGAACTAGGTTTTGCTGCACCAGCTGATGTAGTCCTAGAATCCGTGACATTAGAAGTTAAATCATGTTGTTCTCCCATTGCCAATCATCCAAAGATGATTAAACAAGGGAGAAAACGTGAAAAAGGTTAAAAAAAAAACCCTTATCTTCTAGCTAGTAGATTCTAGTGCTACTTTCACTATTGTAGGGAAATATAACGAATCTTCACTATTTCAGAGCTTTTTAGAGTTTTTCAGAGCTCTTTAGTTTTTCAGGGTTCTTTTCATTTGTTTAGGGCTTTTTAAAGTTCTCAGGGTTTTATAAACTTTTCAAAGCTTTTTATGAAACATTCAAAGATTATCTTCACTATTGTTGGGAATTGTTAGTATCATTCTTTAACGAATCCCCTAGCAGGTAGATACCAGTGCTATGGGATATAATTAAATTAAAGCTTTTCAGAGCTTTTTAGAGGTTTTCAGAGGTTTTTAGAGTTTTTAAGAGCTCTTTAGTTTTTCAGGGCTCTTTAGATTTTTCAGGGCTTTTTAGAGTTTTCAGGGTTTTATAGAGTTTTCAAGGCTTTTTAGGAAACATTCAAAGATGATCTTCACTATTGTTGGGAATTTGTTAGTATCATTCTTTAACGAATCTCCTAGCTAATGGATACTAGTGCTACGAAATATAATTAACTTAAAGCTTTTTCAGAGCTTTAGAGTTTTTCAGAGCTCTTTAAATATTCTAGGGCTTTTTAGAGTTTTTAGGGTTTTATAGAGTTTTCAAGGCTTTTTAGGAAACATTCAAAGAGATCTTCACTATTGTTGGGAATTTGGTAGTATCATTCTTTAAAGAATCTTCTAGTTGGTAGATACTAGTGCTACGGGATATAATAAAATTAAAGCTTTTCAGAGGTTTTTAGAACTTTTTGATACAAACCGTGTACCGCCGCCTTTTCATTTTGTGAAAAACTAGCTTATGATAATGAGACCTTCAATTCAAGTCAGAACTAAAGAAATGATGTCTTTTTGCAAAGGTTACAGTCAATGGAATAGTATGTTATAAAATGATCAAAAAAATATTTCGCCTCATTTTTGCAGATACAAACCGTGTACCGCTGCATTTTCATTTTGTGAAAAACTATCTTATGATAATGAGACCTTAAATTCAAGTCAGAACTAGAGAAATGATGTCTTGTTACAAAGGTTACAGTCAATGGAATAGTATCTTATAAAATGATCCAAAAAATATTTTTCCTCATTTTTGCGGATACAAACCGTATACCGCCGCCTTTTCATTTTGTGAAAAACTAGCTTATGATAATTGATGTAATTTTGAATAGTGGTAGTAAAAGGTTCGTAAGACTTGTGAAAGCAATTGATTTTAGACTTATTTAAACTAAAAATTGAGAAAATTTAATTCCAAATTTGATTTCAAGATTGAAAATAACCAAGACACTAGATTCCACTATTACACATGAATGAATGATGATAAAAATTCCAAAACTCTAATTATTTTTAAAATCTCTTTTTCTTAATTCACAAATGATCAAGCATATTCTCAAACATTAATTGTATCCCTTAAGCATAGATTATCTAACCAAAGTATAACCTATCTAATTGAATCACAACTAATTAGGAAAAATTATGCAAACAATTAAAATTCTACAAAGTTGTGATTGAGTGAATTATAAAATACAAGTTAGAGAAAAATAGAATAGTTACCAATTATTCACGCATAAATAGCTTCCTCCGTGCCTTGGTTACGCGAGAATTAGCTCATCATCATGGAAACACGCTCAAAATTCATTTTTATTGCTCAAAAATGGTGTTCACAATAATGAAATGGGAGAAAAATAATAAAATCGGGTTTGTAACAGTTTTATTTGTTACAAACCGAGCTGTTACAGAGAACGATAAAAATGAAGTGTTGTTGTCACGGTAGCAATACAACCCACAAGCAATTGTCGTTGTCACTGTTGGAAAACGACGGTTCTGCGTGCGTCTTATGTTCTTCGTTTTCTTCACAGCAGCAGAAAATGGAGTTTTTCTTCCACTTGATTTCTCGACTCTCTGGTTCTTCCTATCCTCTCCCTCAACTCTCTCCCCATTCTATGAGTTTCCTACACTCTTTATATACCCAACTGCACCAAGAATCTCCCATAATAACTCGAAAAATATCTGTAATAATTCCCATGCAGTCACCGGAATAATTTCCTGAATCAACTTCTTCACACGTCTGCATGTACTCCGCATACACTCAACAGCCTCAAAAACGCTCCATAAGAAGTGTAGCACACTTCAAACTCATGCAAACCTTCAAAAGATGAAGTAAAAATCCCGAGAATATCTCCAAAAACAAACGTGCCCTGTTTTCTTCCAAATCACACCACACTTTTATTTTCTCGAAATTAAAGCTCTTACCATCTCTGTTTCGATCAAACAGGCTGGTATCAACTAATTTGAACGAGAAAAATCTCCCCAAATCTTCTCGACTTTAATGAAGAAAATCCACCCATACACGTGATAGACGCATTTATGTGTCTATTTTCATCTCTTTTGTGTATACTGTTAGTACCCATTTCTGTACTAATTTTGGTATTTTATCCCTTTGTAGGTGTTTATGGAGAAATAGGCTTTTGCGGCAAAATTGGCTCGAAAAGTTGTTAAAGGCTCCTGGGAGGACATTTGCTATTCGGACTCTCACTTTGGATAAGGGGTAACCCATTTTCAGGCAGCTGCTAAGCACAGACCGAGACTGGATAGGGGGAGGACAAATTTCTTCACTTTTTCAAATAAACAAAAATGGCGGGAATTTCTTCCTTACACAGGCGATTTTGTGGATGAATTTTTGATCGATTTTTATGGAGATTAAAGGGCTGAATTTTATTGGGTTTGTTCCTATGGACCTAACAGGCAAGGTAAGGGTGTTGGAATGGATCCAGAGTTGCTAGAACTCGAATTGGAAGCGAAAACTTTCCAAAAATATCATGGTTTATTTTGGGCAAGTTTCTTGGTTTATTTTTGGAAACTTACGTGAAGAAGTGGAAGGAAACTCTTCTTAAAGACTTGTTTCTATCAAGGGAGGAGTTTGGACAGTTTGATTGATCGAATGCACGTGAAACAAAAAAAAGAAAGGAAATATCGCAACTTGCTGTGGAGGAAAAAACCAAGTTTATTCTCGAATTTTCTTTGCTCTACTATGTATAAAAGGGTTGGTTAGGGTCCTAGGAAGGAAAGGAAGAAGTTAGGGGAAGTTTAGAGCCTTAGAGAAGCTAGAAAAATCATTGGAAGAAATCACGTTCTGCTGGTGCAAACTGTGCCGGAGAAGACGAAGAACATAAACAGCAGAAAAAGAAAGTCGCAGATTCTGTGACCGTAACTTTCAAATTTTAAACCTTTTGTAACAATTTTTCCAACAGTTATCTTCAGTTCGCAACGGTTTCTCTGTAGAAATAGCTTCTGTAACAATTATATTAGTTACAGAACCCGCTGTTTAGAACTTTTCACTCTTTTAATCAACTTTTGAACACCAAAGATGTATTTTGAGCAAGAGATTAATATGAGGAGCTAAACCCCTTAGCCGAGGCGACGGAGGAAGCCATTGTTCCATGAAAAGTGGTATAATTCTATTTTTATTATTTATTGCAATTATTTAACATGATTTTTTTGCATAGAACTTAAAAGAAAAATTGGTTTTTATTGAGTAGTTGTGAAGTGTTTTGATGGGACATGCTTGGTTTTAATACTTTTGATGTTTCATGCTTCGTGCTTACAATTATTACTTCAAGAACCAAATTAGAGGCAAATGTTAGAGTTAACTTAAAGAAAAATATTGCATGAATATTGATTAGAATTTATCAAATAATTGGTCAATGGTGGAATCCAGAGTCTCGATATTTTCTTATTATTATTGAAACAATTTTATTTAATTCTAAAAAATCCTTCACAAGCCCGAGTTGAACGAACTTTACTCACCACTTTCACTACAACTAAAATTCACATCAACACGTATTCCCTGTTTTCTCCCATGCGTGATTGTAGCCAAAGTTAGTTGATTCTGACAACATTACAACCCTGTTTAGTCAAAACAGGATATTTGATGCCAACTCCAGCTATTTAATCTCCTTCAAACTCGTCGAAATCTCCACTGCAAACTCTCGGGTTTTAAAGAACCAATTTCCCGCCAAAAACGAATTCAAATGAAGAAGAAAGGGTTGCCCCTTATCCAACAGCTGGGGTGCGAATATCAGGTGGGTACCCCTTATCCACTGGGTGCCCCTTATCCAATATGGGAGTCCGCTTAGCAAATGTCCTCCGGGATGCCTTTAACAACTTTTCTTGGGGTGTTTTCGGGGTTCCTCCGATGTATTTCTGGGGTGCTTCCGGTGCATTTCTGGGGTGCCTTTAGTACTCTATCCTGGTGTGTAAAACACCACTTTTCGAGCCAATTTTTCCGCAAGAGCTTATCCCTAGAAAAGACTTAAAACAACTTTATTAGAAATAAAATGAGTCATAGATAATGTAGTTATGGGTGAAAAACTATGTACCTCAGCCTTTTCATTTTGTGAAAAACTAACTTATGATAATGAGACTTTAAATTCAAGTAAGAACTAGAGAAATGATGGCTTGTTACAAAGCTTACAATCAATGGAACAATATCTTATAAAATGATCCAAAAAATATTTTGCCTCATTTTTGCGGATACAAACATGTACCGCCGCCTTTTCATTTTGTGAAAAACTATCTTATGATAATGAGACCTTAAATTCAAGTCAGAACTGGACAAATGATGTCTTTTTACTAAGGTTACAGTCAATGGAATAGTCTTATAAAATGATAAAAAATATATTTTGCCTCATTTTTGAGGATACAAACCGTGTTCCGCCGCCTTTTCATTTTGTGAAAAATTTGCTTATGATAATTAGACCTTAAATTCAAGTCAGAGCTATAGAAATGATGGCTTGTTACAAAGCTTACAATCAATGGAAAAATATCTTATAAATTGATCCAAAAAATATTTTGCCTCATTTTTGCGGATACAAAGCAAGTAATGTCGCCTTTGAATTATGGTAGAAAATCTCTTTTACGAATGAGACCTTCGATTCAAGTCAAAACTAGAGAAATGATGGCTTGTTACAAAAGCTTACAATCAATGGAAGAATATCTTATAAAATGATCCAAAAATATTATTCCTCATTTTTGCGGATACAAACCATGTACCGCCGCCTTTTCATTGTATGAAAAACTAGCTTATGATAATGAGACCTTCAATTCAAGTCGGAACTAGAGAAATGATGTCTTCTTACAAAGGTTACAGTCAATGGAATAGTATCTTTTGCCTCATGTTTGCGGATACAAACCGTGTACCGCTGCCTTTTCATTTTGTGAAAAACTAGCTTATGATAATGAGACCTTAAATTCAAGTCAGAACTAGAGAAATGAGTGCTTGTTACAAAGCTTACATTCAATGGAACAATATCTTATAAAATGATCCAAAAAATATTTTGCCTCATTTTTGCAGATACAAACCATGTACCTCCTCCTTTTCATTTTGTGAAAAACTAACTCATGATAATGGGACCTTAAATTCAAGTCAGAACTAGAGAAATGATGCTTTGTTACAAAGTTTACAATAAATAGAACCATATCTTATAAAATGATCCATAAAATATTATGCCTCATTTTTACGGATACAAACCATGTACCGCCGCCTTTTCATTTTGTGAAAAACTAGCTTATAATAATAAGACCTTAAATTCAAGTAAGAACTAGAGAAATGATGTCTTGTTACAAAGGTTACAGTCAATGGAATAGTATCTTATAAAATGATCCAAAAAATATTTTGCCTCCTTTTTGCGGATACAAACCGTGTACGTCTACCTTTTCATTTTGTGAAAACTAGCTTATGATAATGAGACCTTAAATTCAAGTCAGAACTAGAGAAATGAGTGCTTGTTACAAAGCTTACCATCAATGGAACAATATCTTATAAAATGATCCAAAAAATATTTTGCCCCATTTTTGCGGATACAAACCATGTACCTCCGCCTTTTCATTTCGTGAAAAACTAACTTATGATAATAAGATCTTAAATTCAAGTAAGAACTAGAGAAATGATGGCTTGTTACAAAGCTTACAATCAATGGAACAATATCTTATAAAATTATCCAAAAAATATTTTTCCTCATTTTTGCGGATACAAACCATGTACCGCCGCCTTTTCATTTTGTGAAAAACTAGCTTATGATAATGAAACCTTAAATTAAAGTCAAACCTAGAGATATGACGGCTTGTTAAAAAGCTTACAATCAATGGAACAATATCTTATAAAATGATCCAAAAAATATTTTGCATCATTTTTGCGGATACAAACCTTGTACCTCCGCCTTTTCATTTTGTGAAAAACTAACTTATGATAATGAGACCTTAAATTCAAGTCAGAACTAGGGAAATGATGGCTTGTTACAAAGTTTACAATCAATGGAACAATATCTTATAAAATGATCCAAAAAACATTTTGCCTAATTTTTGCGGATAAAAACAATGTACCTACGCCTTTTCATTTTGTGAAAAACTAACTTATGATAATGAGACCTTAAATTCAAGTCAGAACTAGAGAAATAATGGCTTGTTAAAAAGCTTACCATCAATGGAACAATATCTTATAAAATGATCAAAAAAATATTTGGCCTCATTTTTTCGGATACAAACCGTGTACCGCTGCCTTTTAATTTTGTGAAAAACTTGCTTATGATAATGAGACCTAAAATTCAAATCAGAACTAGAGAAATGATTGCTTGTTACAAAGATTACAATCAATGGAACAATATCTTATAAAATGATCCAAAAAATATTTTCCCCATTTTTGCGGATACAAACCATGTACCGCCGCCTTTTCATTTTGTGAAAAACTAGCTTATGATAAGTAGACCTTAAATTCAAGTCAGAACTAGAGAAATTATGGCTTGTTACAAAGGTTACAATCAATGGAACAATATCTTATAAAATGATCCAAAAAATAATTTGCCTCATTTTTGCGGATAAAAACCATGTACCTCCGCCTTTTCATTTTTTGAAAAACTAACTTATGATAATGAGACCTTAAATTTTAGTAAGAACTAGAGAAATGTTTGCTTGTTACAAAACTTACAATCAATGGAACAATATCTTATAAAATGATCCAAATTTTTTTTGCCTCATTTTTGTGGATAAAAACCATGTACCGCCGCCTTTTCATTTTGTGAAAAACTATCTTATGATAACGAGATCTTCAATTCAAGTCAGAACTAGAGAAATGATGTCTTGTTACAAAGGTTACAGTCAATGGAATAGTATCTTATAAAATGATCCAAAAAATATTTATCCTCATTTTTGCGGATACAAATCATGTAACGCCGCTTTGAATTTTGAGAAAAACTCGATTTTGATAATGAGACCATCAATTCAATTTGGAACTAGAAAAATGATGGCTTGTTACAAAGCTTATAAACAATGAAACAATATCTTATAAAATGAGCCAAAAAAATATTATGCCTCATTTTTGCGTATACAAAGCGTGTAATGTCGCCTTTGAATTTTGGTAGAAAATCGCTTTTGCGAATGAGACCTTCGGTTCAAGTAAAAACTAGAGAAATGATGGCTTGCTACAAAGCTTACAATCAATGGAACAATATCTTATAAAATGATCCAAAAAATATTTTGCCTCATTTTTGCTGATACAAACCATGTACCGCCGCCTTTTAATTTTGTGAAAAACTAGCTTATGATAATGAGACCTTCAATTCAAGTAAGAACTTGAGAAATGATGTCTTGTTACAAAGGTTACAGTCAATGGAATAGTATCTTATAAAATGATTAAA
>JAJJMB010002415.1:0-16582 GCA_023531105.1 Papaver atlanticum | reverse complement strand
AATCTGCAAAATACATTTTAAGAAGTAGTGCATTATAGGTTATGCATGGTAAGAAATGTGCATAACAGTTTATGCAGATGCCTGAATAAGAGGCATAGGAGGTTATGCAGTCAAAATAGCGGTTCTAACTTAGTTAAATGCAATTTTTTTGTTTTTTTATTTATGCAGTTAAACCTAAACCCAAATCTGCAACTCAGGGAGGTACTTATAGAACAGGATTTCTAAGGGTAGGTACCTTGTTCACAAAAATAAAGGAAAAAGGTGGTTTTACTCCAATACAGGCTAGTATGATGAATATGAGTCCATTTGGGAAATTCTATAACTGGTTATCTACTGCGGACATGTCATTGTTGGATGGTAAGAGAAGCCGGCTGATGGATGAGGTCCTTTTATCATATAACCATGATGATTTGAGTCAGCATTCATTCAAGGTGTCCGAAAACAAGTCTATACAGTCAACGCTAGTGAGGTTGCTGTTACTTTTCAGTTGCCAAGAGTTGAAGGAAATAAAAGAAGAAATATTCTGACTTTAAAGGAAGAGATAGAGCTGACTCAGTCACTTTCCTTCGTCAAGCAATTCCCATGCAAAACAATGGCAGGTAAAGTGAGTACAGATCCCAAAGAACGAGTAACAAAGGTTTGGGTAGATGATATTCAAAGGCTTGTGTTGGAAAACTTGATAAGAAAGGTTGTGAAGAGGAAGTTTTGCATTGTCTGCCTCTACATGCTAGTCATCTTGTTCTTTTGTGTGTCAATGGGAGACAATTTTGATGTCTCATATGTTGGTTTGGTGAAGAATTTGGAAAACATGGACTCTGTATCATTTCCTGATCTGAATCACGAACACCTGATGGATGGCATCAAAACTGTGAAAGAAAAGAATCGTCTTATCAGGAATTGCATACACTATATATTTTCTTGTGAGTTGGTTTTTATTTTCACTTAATCTCTGTCAATAAATCAAATATATATAATATATAATTAGTTATTATTTTTTTGCAGCTTTGGTTAGTTGAGCACTCTAACATAGCTGAGATGTCATCCGACATCAAGGTCAGTGACACTGCTACACAAAGAGCTACGAGGTGGGACTTCGCAGCAATGAAGAAAGCAATGCTCAAGAAGCATATTACAGACTTAGAGGTACATGTTTATGAACCTTTACAAATAATTGCATAACATCTTATGCATATACAATTGTGAATGCATTACCAGTTATGCATTATTTAAGTGTTAAGTAGGGTTGTGAAATATGAGTGTGTAATATGTTATGCACCTTAAAAAATAATTGCATAACTAGTTATGCAGCTCCAATGTTTAATGCATGATTAGTTATGCATTGTTTAAAATATCTGCATCACATGTTATGCATATAGAAAATGTTGTTATATTTGTTATGCATTCCCTGATGAGTGTTATTAATCATGTTGCAGTTTCATGAGAACTTTAGAGAGTACAGTCCAATGGAGTTGGAACTCTGTGAACCAAGAGAACCAAGAAGCAGGAAATATATATATGAACTCATCGCAATGAATCTTGAAGAGAATAGGGACAAGTATGAAGAAGCATTTCATGATACGTTGTAGATCATTGAATAAGAAACATGTCCCGATAGTCCTAGAAAAAGGTGTCCCTAGCGTCGATGCATCATCAGCTGAGCTTAGCGTCCCACTGAGTTAAAATTTGCCAAGGAATGAGACACTCGTTGAACTGGTATCTTCAACTGATCAACCTACACAAGAATCATTGCCGGAAGTTGTTAGACTTGATAGCCAAGACCAAACTGCTAGTCAAGGACTCCAGTCTTCACCTTACAAGTTAATGGACCTGGAAAAAGCTGTTAATCTCTCCAGCGACAAGGAAACAGACACACCATAGGAATTGCAAACAACACCAAATCTAGCAACAATTCAAGAAAGAATTGAAGAACAGGAAAAAGAATTTTTGGCTAGTGATGATGGTGCTGGAGGAGAAGATGGTGCTGGAGGAGATGATGATGAACATCTTCCAGAAACTTAAAAGAAATTAGAAGCAGCTGAAGGGCCCACATTTAATCTCCATATTTCACAAGGAGAAGATGGTGCTGGAGGACAACATCAGCAAGCTGTTGAGATGCCAGAAAAGCCAGTCGCAGAAAAGCCGCAACAACCAGATGTTGAGATGCCAGAAGAGCAAGTCGCAGAAAAGCTACAACAACCAGCTGTTAAGACGACCGTTGATGCAGATAAGGAGATGGTCCTTGAGACGTCCAGTGATGTGGTGAGCTACCTGACAGAGAATCCATTAACTCCAGCCACAGAAGAAGCTACTGAAAACAAAAAAGCCGAACAAAATCCCTCAACACCAGCTAAAAACAAAAAAGAATCAAATGAAGCTGCATAGATGGAGAAAATTTCACAGACAATGGTACATAAAATATAAAACAGAATATGTATTTAATCTCCAGATGCAGATGCATGAAGGAACAACAGGTTGCATGGTTCGTTCTGAAGCCATTTTTAAAAGAATAAATGCATAACAGATTGTGCATCTTAAAAAAAAATGCATAAAAGATTATGAATCTTCAAAAAATAATGCGCAACCCGTTATGCATCTTTAAAAAATAATGCATAATTTATTATGCATTTAAGAATAAAAATGAATAACATTATCTGATAGAAGCAGAAAAACACACAGTGAAAAAAGAAGTATTTTTTCATAAAAACCAATACAAAAAGAAACTAATTAAAGAAAAAGTCTTTGTTCTTAAAAACCAATACAAAAACTAATTAAATAAAAATGAATTAAGTTCAAACGCAAAAGTAATAGTCTGAACAAACCAACAAGCTAAATGCTCTCCCTTAACTTCCCTTAAGGTTCTTCGGCGGTTTCTTGTAACAGGTAGGCTTTGTACAAGTTTGCTTGTTGTGATGACCAATCTCAAAACAATTACACAGCGCATAGCTCTCCTGGGTGGCTTCTTGTAACGGCTCAAATGTCTATTAGCTGGTGGTCTCCCAGGCGGCCTCCTAACATCAGGTACATCGATAATAATATTACCTTCAAAAACTTCGGGTCTGTTGTAGTTCGGAATAGGATGAATGGCATGGCTGTAGGCATTATTGAAGTATGAAGTAGTGAAATAAGGTTCAACAAAATCATATGGATTAGAACCAAACATTGTTATCGAAGCAAAAGCATGCACACATGGAAACCCATAGACGCGCCACCTCTGACAAGTACATGTCCTTGCCTCAAGGTTAACACTATGATAACTCTCCCCGCACTCCACTTCATAGAAATAAGTATCGGACTGTATAACCATCCAGTTTAAACCCTCATCAATAAGATCCTTCATCTTATCTTCGTTCTTCGGTGTGAGAATTATTATGAAACTTTTACCAGTATTTCTCCTTTCTGACATCATCCTCATCACATCCTTCCTTATCTGATCCAGGAGAGAATTTGCATGGAGCTTTTTGTGTACCTTCATCCAACTATTGAAGGATTCATCAAGAGTATAAGATGTCCTTCCATACCTACAACCATGAAAAAAGGCATTTGACCACCTCTCGGGAGGGATATCTTCAATATAGTCTGCAACCTAACCACAACCAAGACCCCTAATCATAGCGATGGAAGTTTGGAAACCTTCGGGACTAAGAGCATACGCAACAGCTTGAAATGCATCAATAACGGAACCATACCTTTTGTCAGATGCATTAATAGGTAAGTTCATCTTAAGATGATAATAGCAGAAACTATGGAAGGCTCCAGGAAAAATAACTGAAATCGCTCTCTTTAATCCTTCTGCACGATCAGATAAAAGTGTGACTGGCCTTTGATCATAATCAAGAACATTACTCAAATTCCTCATGAACCATTCCCAGTTATCATTATCTTCAGCAGGTACCAGGGCCATGGCTAGTGGAAAGAACCCTTCACAGAAGAAAACATGTTTTCAGGACTTAAAAAAATATAAAACCAAGCCAACGTCTACATGAAGTATTGTGCAGCTAAAACAAAATAATGCATAATGTCTTATGCATCTAAAGCAAATGATGCATAAGACATTATGCACGTGCATAAAAAGAATCCATAAATCAGAAAAGTGAAAACAATAATGCATAAGACATTATGCAGCTAAAACAAAATAATGTATAATGTATTATGCATCTAAAAAAAATGATGCATAATCATAAAAGTGAAAACAATAATGCATAAGATATTATGCATCTAAAAAAAATGCATAAGACATTATGAAGCCAAAATAAATAATACATGAGACATTATGCACATATATAAAAAGATAGCATTATCAGAAAAATTACCATTTTCAGCATTGATACTGGTTGCATCCATGAGGCATCCTCTAAATCTCCCTGTAAGAAAGGTAGCATCGACATAAATCATGGGACAAAGGTAACGGTACCCATGGATGCATGCCTCGAAAGAAATACAAAGACGCACAAACTTATTTGAAGGTGCTTCAACTTCTAAATCAGTTGAACTATCCTCGTTCGATTTAGTTTCATCCATTTGTACTTGAAAATCAATCCAACTCCCAGGATTTGTGCTGGGAATGTCATCTACATACCATACCAGATGCGAATACGACATGGCATCATAACCAAATATATCATCATACACTTTCTCTCTTCCACTGTAAGCTTGGTAATATTTCACATTGATACCGTAGCTATATTTAAAAAGCTTTTTCAAATCAGAAGCTTTGAAACTCGGATCACTTCTGATTTCATCCTTGATATGACTAGAAACAAATTTACTACTGAGCCTGTGGAAAAGCCTTTAACATCCCACACCACAGTGATGACTGCTAACATATATCTTAACCTGAAGCATTATGTTTTCAACATCAACAGCACAAACCTTATACTCCCATGGGAAATTTTCTTTTGAGCATTTTGCATAGAACTTGCTAGGTTCATTCTTAGTATATAGAAGAACATACCATGTCTTTACCTCGTATTTCTTCACTGCAATACGTACCTCTGCTACACCTCCAAAAAAAACTTTACCAACTTCACCAAGTAATTTATCCCAACCCTCAGTCCTAAGAGCCTTGTTAACAGGCACATAACCATCTTCAAGGAAATTCACCATAGCTTCTTCGGGTTCAGGTTCTATTACACGACTACTTGAAGCTCTACTATGAATGCTAGAAGAATTGCAACCAACTTCAACAAGTAAATCAAAGCTCTTCTAACCTTTACAGTGGCGACAAGATCCAAAACACTGAAGCAGAACATCAGAATCAACTCACACAAACTTGCTTCCATCATTAAAGGAAAATCTGACATGATGAGGTAATAAACGAGTCCACTTCTGGCAAACGGCTGTCTTCAAGGTCTCCAGAGTTGTGTTGACATCAACAGGATGTGCTAAGAATTCACTGAAGTAGTGAATTACAGCTAGTGCACTAACAACAAGCATTTCACCCTGCAAAACACAAAGAGAAAAAATCAAACATATCTATCCTGCATATTGCTTCACAAAAATTCTTACTCAAAATTAAAAGATCAAATCAACAACAACAAAGACAATCTACATTAACAATAATCAGATCATAAATCAACTGGATATCAAAATCAATAAGATCTACATTAACGTAACAGAAAACAGATAAAAAATAGGAGTGGATAACAAATCAAATAAAAAATCGACTAGAACAGAAGCGAATATTGGTATATCAACATCGGAACAAGAAATCGAAACAAAAAGATTGAATCGAAAAGATTTACATTGATCGTAACAATTTCAAAACCTAGAAAATAAACAAAAATTCAAAAACAAGCTTAAAAGATCTAAAAATCACTTCGAAAACCTAAAATAATAGATCCTAATCTTACAGAAAATAAAACCTAGAATCGAATCAAGATTAAACAAGATAAGAATCAAAGATTGGAATGAAAACGAACGAACCTGAAGCTTGAATTTCAGATTATCTTTGCTGAGTAAATTCAATCTCTCAATTAGCTCCTTCTCAGCTCTCGATAATTTTTTCCTTCAGCTCTCGCTCCGGCTCTATCTCCTTCTCAATCTCTCAGCTCTCAATCTATCGAAACTGAATCTCAGAACAAAATCTCAGAACAAAAAGTGAGGCTAAACTGGGAAATAAAACAAAAAGGAAACGTAATTTTTTTTTTAAACATAAAATTATTAATTAATTAAACGATTGCAGAGTTTTTAGTTGGTAGCCGAGCAACAAGCTGAGCACCAACCCCTTTTTGAATAGCAACACCCAATCTGTGAAAAATAAAACTACCTAGACCGCTACCAGCGTCATGGCTAACTAAACAATTCTTCAGACGTAATTTTGAAAACTCTGGGTCTCGGAATAATTTACACGCCGATTTTGGGTGCGCGTGTGATTTTTTACTCACGTGGGTTTCACAGTGGAGAAAAATGTAAAAATGGGTGTGGCTATAGTTTTCACTTTTCCATGACATGGAATTATCTCATTGGGCCCATGTGATAACTTTGGGCTAATCTACATGTTGCTAAACTTATATTAGGTTTATCTATGGAGTTAGCTTCCTATTATTATCTCTTCCTTGATGGAGGGTCGAGATTTAAAGTCCATACACTAAAACCCTAGGAATTTGGTCCTCTTTCTACCTATGAAAGGGACAATAACCATTACTATTGAATCCAAGGAATTGATACTCATTACAGCTAAGGTCAAGAGAGAGAAACCAAGAACTCCACAAGGTATTATGGCTACAATAAGATGATCGGTGATGTACCACGGATTAGCTTTACCAGGTATTCCTCATAAACCATATTTGCATTATTATTGTGTGATTGTCATGAAATTCACGATCCTAAATTACGTATCTATAAATTAAACCTTATAGTTGGTATCTAGAGCTTGTGTTTATAACTCATGGTCGTCCGTTAATCGTATGCAATTTACATGGTTCATCATATTCACGTCAATAAAAATCATTCTTAATACGTGTCATGTAAACACAACTGCTTTATCATATAAGCATAAAACCAGATTGATATGGTGATAAACTTAGGTTTCCGCTGCCACAAAACTCTTTGGTTCTTCTGTTAGTTTGGAATTGGAAGTAAATGACGTGATGGAGTTAATTTGTAATGTTAACTGAAAGATGGAAAGTTTTAATTAAATAGGGAAAGAAAGTTATGGAGTATAATCGGCCGAACAAAGGGAGGCTATCTATATGATGAAAAAAGGCTCTCATGTCTGTCACAATGTTTGTCCAGAAAAATTAAAATTAACTCTTTTGCTTTGACAATCTCATGAAATTAAGATTAAATTTGAGGTAATTAATTAAATTGTTCAAAAATCTCGTCCGACTACAATCAAACGAATAAATTTTGAGTTCAAAGTTCTCCAAAAAATCCAATGAGTCGATCGGAATTCATCAATTAAGATATCATATTCTGTCAAAATCCATTCATCCTCACATACTCACTGGAAATTTATTCAATTCTCAATTTTCCACAAAACCCTCGATAACTATTTCGATTCTTTCTGAAAAAAGTAAAGATTTAACGTTCTCAATTGTTTGATTCAAGTTTTTAATCGTTTTGATTTGAAGACATTGGATCAAAGAACTTACGTACAACATTTTGCAGAAAAATTGTAGATTGCAAAATGAACTGTAATCAAAGTTGTTGAATCAAAACACTTTGAACACTAAAGGAGACAACCTTAAGGCTATATTGAAGTCTCGATTAATGATTGAAACAAGCATAAGTTTGATTGTAATAAGAAATTGAAGGAAAAAATCAAAGAAATACACTAATCTGTTTTCACGTTTTCACGAAAGGTGACACTTGTTGATCATGTGCTGATCCATCTGTGTCCATAATGGCATATAAGGGAAATGGCTAAACTTAATTTAGTTTTGTCCTTTCATTAAAGATTAAATTATAATTAGGAGTGTAAATTTGGGCACCCTCTAAAACTGGGGTGCACATTCCGGCCCACCCCATTCTCCAATTTTCTTTAATCTGGTTTCCGGTTTTTTGTTTTCTTTTTTAATTTTTCTTTTTAAAATTACATTGGAAATAATGAAAAAAAAAACTGTTCGCTGTTTTTTACACCAATTAAAGCCTCTCTCCTTGTTCTCTCTCAATATCTCTTCCTAAAACAAACTGATAGTTCTCTGTCGCGACAAGTTCAAGTCTAAGCTTTCTATTCACCGAACTAAGACTTACTTCCGGCAAAGCCATGGTTCAATGGGTTAAGAAAGAAGAGTTTAAGGAGATATTTTCGAAGGGAATGATCGGAAAAAAAAATGAGGTACGAAGTTGTAAATAATTATGGTAATAGTTCAAATCAGTGGAAAAAGAATGGTATTTTTCATGGATTATGTGGTCGTGTACGGAGGGTTAATAGTGATTTTCGAAGTTAGACAAATAAGAAACTTGAGATACGAAGTATTAGAGTTTCGGACGAAGGTTTTAGCGGAGAAATCAGTGAAGGATGAGCTCTTTTGCCATTTAGATTTGTTGGTTTTATGACTAAATTAATAAAGAAATTTGAAGTAAATTTGTTGAATGGAGGTGAGGGCTCTTAGCTTCTCTCCACCTCTCTACACAATTCTATTTCATTTGGATAACATTTTCTTTCTTTCTCTCTTTCTTTAATACTAGGCATACATAAGACCTAATACAAAGCATGTGGAACACTCATGTGTACTCACTAAATTACTACTAATCTTAGTTAGCTAAGTAACTTCACATTAACTAACAATCTCCTCCTTAATTTGATGTTCTACTACTCCAAGTAATTCTCGAAAATTTTGAAACTTGCCTTTGGGAAGTGCCTTGGTGAATATGTCTGCCAATTGGTCTTCCGTCTTGCAATACTTGAGTTCTATCTCACCATCTTCAACCGCTTCTCGAATGAAGTGATACTTGAGTTTGATGTGCCTTGCTCTACAATGCTCAACCGAATTTTTTGAAATAGCAATTGCCGATTTGTTGTCACAAAAAATTACGGTGCTTTCTTCTTGCTTCTCTTGAATGTCTTCCATGGTTCTTCTTAGCCATACAACATGAGATGTAGCTATTGATGCCGAAATGTACTCCGCTTCCGCCGTGGATTGAGCTACGGTTTCTTGCTTTTTCGATGCCCATGTAAATATACCCGAACCAAGAGAAAAAGCATACCCCGATGTACTCTTCATGTCATCAATACATCCTCCCAAGTCGCTATCACAATAGCCAACTAATTTGACATCCAAATTTCTTGAATACATGATTCAAAAATTCATTGTTCCTTGTATGTACCTCAACAACCTCTTTGCCGCGCCAAGATGTAGATGACTAGGTGAACTCATGAACCTAGAGAGCATACTTGAAGCAAACATGATGTCGGGTCTTGTATGTGTAAGATACAACAAGTTTCCAATAAGACCTCTATAGTAAGTCTCATCAACCTTTCTTCCTCCATCATCTTTCTTGAGTTTCTCATTCACTACAAGTGGTGTTGATGTGGGGTTACAACCAAGCATACCAAATTTCTTCAACACCTTTTCGGCATACTTGCTTTGAGAAATGAACACACCATCTTCACTTTGGTGAACTTCAATACCAAGGAAGTACTTGAGCAAACCCATGTCACTCATCTCATATTTCATCATCATTTCTCTCTTGAATTGTTCAATCATATGAACATCATTTCCCGTAAAGATAAGGTCATCAACATACAAGGCAGCGATGAGAATAGATGTACCTTTTGTCTTCACATATAGTGTAGGATAACTCTTGCTTTTGTTGATGTTTTTCCTTTTGAAGTATCCATCTATCTCACTATACCAAGCTCTTGGTGCTTGCTTGAGTCCATACAAGGCTTTCTTAAACTTGTATACTTTGTCTTCTTCTCCTTCAATCACAAAACCTTGTGGTTGTTCTACATAGAACTCTTCATGGAGTTCTCCATTCAAAAATGCCGATTTGACATCAAGTTGATAAAGTAACCAACCTTTTTGGGAAGCCATAGAAATCACGGCTCTAATGGTGTCAAGAAGAGCAACCGGTGCAAAAGTCTCATTGTAGTCGATGCCGGGTTGTTGTGAATATCCCTTTGCCACCAACCTTGCTTTGTGCCTTTGAACCAATCCATCAGCATTGTACTTGACCTTGTAGATCCACTTCACACCAATAACTTCTTTGTCACTTGGCCTTGCTACTTTCTCCCATGTATTGTTCTCGTCAATGACTAAAACTTCTTCTTCCATAGCTTTTATCCAAACCGGTTCTTTTGATGCTTCTTCAAAATTTTCCTGTTCGACCACACAATAGTTGCATCTTTAATACACTTCACTCAACCTATGCATCTTCTTTGGTGCCGATGGTGGTGATGTTGATGCACTAGTACTTGGAGACATACTTGGAGATGCTCCTTGTCTTGTATTTGGAGGTGTTTGAGGTAGTTCTTCCTCATTTTCTTCACCTTCTTCAACTTCATTTGTTGCTGATAGACGCATTTATGTGTCTATTTTCATCTCTTTTATGTATAGTGTTAGTACCCATTTTTGTACTAATTTTGGTATTTTATCCCTTGTAGGTGTTTTTGGAAAAGTAGGCTTTTGCGGCGAAATTAGCTCGAAAAGTTGTTGAAGGCACCTGGGAGGACATTTTCTATTCGGATTCTCATCTTGGATAAGGGGTAACCCATTTCCAGGCAGCTGCTAAGCACAGACCGGGATTGGATAAAGAGAGGTCATCCCCTTCGTTTGAATTTCATTTTTGGCGGGAAAACCAAATGTCGCCGGCGTAACTTCCTGGCAAGTTTTGGATCGATTTTTGGATGGGTTCTTTCGGATATTTTTTGATGTTTTGGATTAGTATGGGCTTGATATGATTAAACAAGGAATGTGACGTGTTTTGGAGTTAAAAAGAGGGATCAAATCCTCTTATTTTTAGTGATTTGGCGAAAACAGAAAAATATATATTACGGGCAACTTATTGGTTTATTCTTGGAAACAAACGTGAAGAATTGGAGAGAAGATATCCTAGTGATTTGATTCTATCATCTAACCGATAATATCACTTCTAGAGACGTGTAGAAGAGGAAAAAAAGAGAGAAAAAAGTCCGAGACTTTTGGTGGAAGAAAAAGAGATTTTGATCGAGTTTAAACCGACCTGTGAGGGATATATAAGCTCTAGAGAGTCTAAGGAAGGAGGGGGAACACTTTGGAGAAGTTTAGAAGAGAACAGAGAGCTGAAATCACGAGTTGAAATTTGTTTCTGCTGCTGCTGCGAAGAAGAACATAAGACCCTCGGAGTCAGTTGCAGAGGCAGACTTATTTTCAGTGACAACGGGGTACGGTCGCATATTCCTGCAGTCACCGAAGCCCTTCAGCACCGATTCATACGTCTGTTTTAGACCTTCAGCAACTACAGAATCCGCTGTTTTAACACTTTTCTCCCTTTTAATCAACTTTTGAGCCATAAACATGTATTTTGAGATTATGATTAATATGAGGAGCTAAAGGAAGCTATTTTTCCAACAAAAAGTGGTATATTCTATTTTATTTCAATTATTTTTATGATTATTTGCCTTGATTTATAATTGTTTGAATGATTTTTGTTAAGCAATTCTTATTTCTTTTGATAGAGCATGCTTAGCCATAGGTTTTTGATGCTTTATACTTTGGATTTACACTTGTTATTTTGAAAATCTACATGTTGCAATAGTTTAGAATCAAATTAAACACAAAAATTGAATAAATATAAATATTGGATTTAATCACTTTGGACTTGGAAAATAGTGGAATCTTAGCCTCAATATTCTTTTAATATTGATATCAACTTTGTCAGTGTTTGTTTTAAATATCAGTGATTTTTTTTAATTTTTAATTTTAAAATTTAAGTCTAAAGTTATCCTTCACAAGTTCGAGAATCGAATCCTATTACCACCACTTTCACTACAACTAAAATTCACATCAGTTTTTGGCGCCGCCGACGCGGACTTGTTTTTAGGGTTTTAGATTTATTTTTATTTTTTTTATTTTAATTATTTTTTTTATTTTTTATTTTTTTCTTCTATTTTACGTTTTTGGGTATTTATCTTTTGTCTACAGGTTTTGGAACATAAAGAAAAATATTGAGCCAAGGAGTTTGGTGATGTCGTAAAGACTTGGAGCTAAAGATTAAAGCTAAAAGAACGGAAAAGAAGACAATTTTATTTTAGTTATTTTTTTTAGTTTTTTTATAGTTTTTTTTTTTTTTATTTAGGGTTTTGTTTATTTTGGAAAAAAAAAATTGTATTAGGGTTTCTTTATTATTTTGTAATTTTTTTTTTTTTTTTTTTTGGACTTTTGGACTCGTGACATTATTTATTTATTATACCCTACGGAAGGGTACCTTTAATTATAAAACTATTTGCAGAGAAGGATGACAATTACAATATTGTCTCTGCAGCTTGGGTTCGTACACTAACACAGGAGTCAGTGGCCCGAGTCGACTACAACCGATTCATCCCCCGTCTGGAACGGGAGGTAAGGTTCTGAACACTCGCGAATCCCCTGTCAGCGAGTTACTGTATTCCTTAAGGTGCACATCTGCTGAGGACCTGAATACGGACATTTACTTTTCTACTAAAGGGCAAGGCCTGGCCATACAAGATAAGGGTTCGGATTTCATCACCGTTCTCTTTTTGCCCGCCTTAGGAAAACGATACCGAACGCGAACCTAAGATTAAATTATTAACTAGAACGAGACCGATAGGGTAACGAGCTTGTAGGAAAGTCGTTCAAAAGGATCGTATTGGGTATTTTGTTAGCCTAACTCAAAGTTCAGGAAGATTACTGTAAGTCGATTAGAGCCGCCTTGTAACCCAAGGAAGCGTTGCCAAAGAGGTAGGGGTATCAAAGCTCCTCTGAGCTTCTCCTACTTCTCTTCGACTTACTTTATTCGGATAGTCCTACGAGGTTTGCTAAAATTGTACCCAGTTGCCTCTTAGAAGAGTAGAAGCTGGTCTAGAAACAATCTAAGTGGAGCCATCATGCTTTTTGTTTGCTAGAAATCAATAGGGTTGATTTGGTTGAGTCGTCCTTGATTTGTGATTGCTTATCCTTCCAATTTTAGGAAAATCTTGTGTATGCCTGAAAGTAAAAGAGACGCCCTAGGTAGATTTGTAAAAGAAAAACCTAGCAGTTCTAAGCGTCTCGATTACCTTAATCTAGAAGGTCCAATTTTTGGAGAGTCCTGTGTTGAACATTCTCCTGAAGAGAGGATCCCTAATACTCCGATAGTACCAGAAATGGCTACTTTGAAAGCTTTGTTAAATCCGACTAGGACCACTCGTCCCTCGTGTATTAAGTTAGATGACACAGAAGCCAATTATGAACTTAAACCCGGGACCATACAGATGCTCCCAATCTTTTTAGGGAAAGAAAATGAAAACCCCTATTTCCATGTTAGGGATTTTGAAGAAATATGCAGTACCCTAAGAATTAGAGGCTTAGATGATGATGCTTTGAAACTTAGGTTATTTCCCTTTTCCCTGAAAGATAAAGCCAAATCGTGGCTGTATAGTTTGACTTCTGAGTCAATAGAAACATATGAACAACTTACATCTTCCTTTTTCAATAAGTTTTTCCCTAGGCATAAAACATCGTCTATTAGGACGCAAATCTGCACATTCTCACAACAAGAGGGAGAATCTTTGTATAGGTATTTGGAAAGGTTCAATGATTTGTTAACACAATGTCCTCACCATGGTTTAGAAAAGGTTAGGCTAGTTCAGATACTTTATGAGGGTTTAGATTATCCCACAATATCCACGGTTGAAGCTTTGTGTACAGGTGGGTTTGAGAACCAAACTGTTGATGCGGCAATGACATTTTTGAATGAAGCCGCCGAAAATACCCAACAATGGGAAAATAGTAGGGAACCCCGGAAAACGATTCTTCTAAGCAGAGGAAACGTTAATAGGATAGAAGGAGGCTTTGAATCAGATGTCAAGATTGCAGTGATAGCTAAAGGGTTAGAAGCTCTAGAAATGGGTCACACTAGTGGTAGATCGGAGCCTTTTTGGGAAGGCCATAATAATGAAGAGCAAGACAATGCTCTTTATAATAACACTAGACTCGAGAATCGTCAGAAATTTGACCCATATTCAGAAACCTATAACCTTGGGTGGAGAAACCATCCGAACTTTGCTTGGTCAAAGGGCCAGAATCAAGGTCAGTTTAGTAACTCTAATGCTCCACCAGGTTTTAGTTATGCTAAGAATCCTTCGGGACAAGCTCAATTTCAGAATCAGTCAGATAAGAAAATCCTAAGCCTAGAGGAGTCTCTCGTTTTGTAAACTCAGCAAACTGCAAAATTTCAGCAATCAGTAGAACTAAGTCTACAAGCTAGTAAAAAGATAGGACAAGAAAATAGTCAAGCTATTTCCGGGTTGAAAACCCAGGTAGGTATGATAAATGAGTCTTTGAGAGAAAAAGGTAGGTTTCCTAGTCAAACACAACCCAACCCTAGAGGAGTTCATGAAATAGGTGCAAAACAATCGAATCAGTTGAATGCTGTTAGAACCCTTAGGAGTGGTAGAATTGTAGACAATGAGGTAACCATGCCCGATAGTGAACATACTGTAGTTCACCCCTCAGGATCTCACCCCTCAGGACCACCCATAGCTGAGGAGACCGATAAAGTTTCTGATGATATCAATTCAGTCCCTGGGAGGTCTGATTCTGTGCCTAGAGCCCCGTTTCCCCAGCTATTAGTACCAACAAAGAAGGAATCGAACTTTAATGACATATTGGAGGTTTTTAAGCAAGTTACCATAAACCTTCCTTTATTAGATGCAATTAGGCAAATTCCTGCTTATGCCAAGTTCCTTAAGGATATGTGTACGCGAAAGCGAAAACTTAGCGTCCATAAGAAAGCCTTTTTAGCTAGTCACGTAAGTTCAATCATTCAGAACACCATAACTCCAAAGTACAAAGACCCAGATTCCCCTACCATTGCTTGTACAATAGGTAAATTCCGGGTAGAAAAAGCTTTACTTGACTTAGGAGCCAGTGTGAACTTACTGCCGTACCATGTGTATTTACAGTTAGGACTTGGTGAAATGGAACCTACTCAGATGACACTGCAGTTGGATGATAGGTCCGTTAAAATTCCTCGAGGTGTTATCGAGGATGTTCTCATTGAGGTCGACAAGTTTATTTATCCAGTGGATTTTGTTGTGCTAGATACCCAACCTGTCCCCTACCTAGAGAACCAGATACCTGTGATTTTAGGTCGCCCATTTTTAGCTACGTCTAATGCGATCATTAACTATCGAAATGGTGTGATGAATTTGTCATTTGGTAATATGACTATGGAGATGAACATTTTTAATGTCAGTAAGCTACCTTATGAGTTAGATGACACATGTGTTGAAGAGGTGAACATGATAGAAGCCTTAGTTCAGGAGTCATTATCAAACATTTTGTCTGAAGACCCATTAGAAAGTTGTCTATCCCATTTTGGTTTAGATTTTGACGACGATAGCACTATTGAAGAAGTGAATGCACTATTAGATTCTACCCCTGTGTTAGACACTAATAGTTGGAAAGCTAGGTTCGAACAATTACCAGCTTTTGAGACTACCTTAATTCCTTCTTTAGAAGAGCCTCCTAAGTTGGACCTTAAACCACTACCCGATACTCTAAAGTATGTGTTTTTAGGGCCATCTGAGACTTTACCTGTGATTGTAGCTTCCGATTTGGATAGTGATCAGGAAAGTAGGCTAGTGAATGTACTTCAAGATAATAAGGAGGCTTTAGGGTGGACTATAGCAGACATTAAGGGTATAAGTCCTACTGTGTGTATGCATCAGATTCATTTAGAGGAAGACTCCAAACCTTCTAGGGAGATGCAACGTCGACTGAACCCTAACATGAAAGAGGTAGTTCGAAAAGAGGTGCTTAAGTTGTTAGATGCGGGTATTATCTACCCAATTTCAGACAGTAAGTGGGTCATCCCCGTTCAGGTTGTCCCCAAGAAATCAGGTATCACTGTAGTCCAGAATGATAATAACGAGTTAATCCCAACCCGAGTGACCACGGGATGGCGTGTTGATGTGAGTTTTAATTGTAGTGAAAGTGATGGTAATAGGATTCGATTCTTGAACTTGTGAAGGATAACTTTAGACTTAAATTCAAAACTAAACAGAAAAATCACTGAAAATTATAGCAAACACTGACAAAGTTGATATCAATAATAAAAGAACACTGAGGCTGAGATTCCACTAATTTCCAAGTTCAAAGTGATTTAATCTAGTATTTATATTCATGCAATTCTCTCGTTCAATTTGATTCTAAACTAATGCAACATGTAGATTTTCAAAATAACAAGTGTAAATCCGAAGCATAAAACATCAAAAACCTAGGTCCAAGAATGCTCTATCAAAAGAAATAACAATTGCTCAATAAAAATCACTCACACAATTTTCAATCAAGGCAAATAATCATTAAATAATTGCAATAAAATAAATAAAATAGAATATACCACTTTTTGTTGGAAAAATAGCTTCCTCTATCGCCTCAGCAATGGGGTTTAGCTCCTCATATTAATCATAATCTCAAAATACATGTTTATGGCT
>JAJJMB010002411.1:0-10249 GCA_023531105.1 Papaver atlanticum | reverse complement strand
ATCGGTCCTGCTATGTTGCAGCTGAGTGTACCATGCATGGCAACTCTTATCAACAACTAGCATAACCGGATTAACTACCTCCATTGCTGATTTTGCCTCTTCAAAATTCTGCAAGAAAACCGTTTTTGGCACCCACAAATTAGATTTAAAACTGCCAAGCAATTGATTCTGGGTGTGCAAATGCAGCAATTTTTGGTTTTATGTTACATACCCAACGGTAGTTTAGAGGAGCTGAAATTCCACCCACAAATGAAATTGCTAGTAGCCATTCCAAATACAAATCACTGAAACAAGAGTTTAAAATGAAAATCTCTATTGGAATTTTGAATTCGGAAATGAGAGTTGATGAATAAAGAAGTAAGTAATGGTATAACCTGTTAAGAGCGGCAATGGCAACTACATCTCCCTTTTGAATGCCAAGTTCAGATAACCCATTCGCGAGTTCACAGACGCTCTGAACGAATTCAAGACCAGTCTTCCTTCGGTCTCCGAAAATTGTGAAAACACGGTAATTTCTTGCTGTTGATATTCGACTTAGGCACTGGCAAATGTGGCCTAAGTATTGCTGGTTGCTTGAATTATCAACGTCAGTCATATTTGAAGAGAAAATAGATTGAATTTATAATTTCTACAGTTCTGCTGGTGTTTCAATGCCGGAGGTTAAGACAAGACTGAGTAGATTTTATAGGATGATGATGATGAGGTTACTGAGAGCAAATCAGAGTTTTCTATCTTGACAGATTATCTGTGATACCCACAAAAAACATTTTGGCAATTTCTGAGGAAACTGTGGAGTAGTAATCAGATATGTAGATTTACATAACTCTTAATAACATAAGTTGGTTTCATGCATAAATTACTGATTACACATGAAACAAGCTTATTTTATTTATTTTTAAAACAGAGGGAGTACGTAAATATACATAAATATAAATAATAATTGTATTCTGCACCATGAGTTAAGCTTCCAATAAGTATCACTAGTTACCGGATTATATTTCTAACGAAAATTTGGTTTCATTATATTTTCACCCCCCATTAGTATAAGCTTAAACAGGCAAGTTACACGTACTTTACATCAATTTTTTTAAGTTGGAAATAAGCAATCTCAAATATGAAGGTATTTCTGATTTAAAATTCTAGGCATGGATCAAACCGTTTGAGATTTTGCTATGTGCAATTTTCATCGCAAGAATATTGGATTTGTCAGCAATTAACATGCATGGCTGGGATAAACATTCGCTATAGTAAAATCCGACATGTAAGATTTTTAATGCATAGCCCTATATATCCAGAAGAATTTTGCCAAAATAGCTTGTCCAAACATGACCCAAGTAAAGGTGTTCATACTGAAAAACATAAAGAAAAGTTTTCTGCGCTCTAATGCATCACTGAATTTTGCCACACATTTTTATTAATGATGAAGATTTAAGAAACTCGTCAGCAGTTTCGTACCCATCCTATACTAATGATGAAGCGGAAATTCCAAATTCACGGTGTAACTGTATCCTGCCCTGTGAGTTAAACTTCCAATTAATATCAATTTTTTTTTGGAGAAAACAAACATTTGGTATTATTATTTGTGATCATTGAGTAGATAATTTAAAGGGCTTTCCAAACATATAAAATTTATAAAAATCCAACGTGTAGTTTATAAGATACGAGGTTTTTAAATACTCCCTCCGTCCCACTATTAGATGACCTAGTTCAAGTTTGCACAACTTTTAAGGCAAAGAATGGAAGAGAGTATTTTTAAGTATTTTTTACTATTATACCCTTATGGATAATAACTTGTAAAATTTAGAAATGATTTATCTCTCAAACTATACCATGGATTTTCGTAAACTTTGTATCACTGAAAAACATTTTAAAACACCTACATAACGAATATAAACATGGCCACCAAATTATATATATTTCGTATACTACCGATAATCAATCAAAATGATAATTTTAGAAATATCCCCTTGCTTAATGAAATAGGTCAACTAATAGTGGGACAAAATTTTAAACTAAGTAGGTCATCTAATAGTGGGACGGAGGGAGTATATAAAAAGTGTATTTACTCTTATGTCCCTTTAAATATTATTTATACCACATCTTTAAAATCTAGCGGCTGATAAGAAAGAGGAAGTCTAATGATCTAACGGATAATAACAATAGTTAAGACGGAATTTTATTTGTGAGATCTAACGGTGGAATTTTAAAATTTGAAGATCCAATGGTTATATCTACTTGAGTTTTGTAATATCTTGTTGCCATTAAAAGAGGGGAGATACTAGTTGGGAATTCCCATTAGTTGCCGGATTAGATTTCTCATAAAAAATGGTTTGATTTTTTATTATTTTCTTTTTCCAATCAGTAAAAGCTTGAAAAGGCAAGTCACACGCACTTCATAGTTCATATCAATATTTCAACGTTGGATTAAGAACATCTCAAATATGTAATGTTTGTGATTTAAAATTCTAGGCATGGATCAAACAGTTCTGGATTTTGTGTGCAATTTTCATGGCAAGAATTGGATTTGTCAGCAATTAACATGCATGTGTGAGATAAATATTTGCTATACTATGATCCATCACTTAAGATTACCTGACATCATAATAAGGTGTTTTAATGGATAGCCCAGTATCCAGAAGAATTTTGCCGAAATAGCTTGACCAAACATGACCAGAGTCAAGGTGTTCATACTGAAAAATACAAAGAAAGGTTTTTTACGCTCTACTGCATCACTGCAGGTTGAAGGTGGGAAGCAATCAAAACAATTACTAAAAGAAAATACAAACAAGAGAAAACTGAACATTCAGTTTTAATATGCTTAAAAAAAAAATCAGTTTTAATAGAAAATGTTGTCGACCGGAGGAAACTCCAACGTTTCGAAATGAAGTACATGCCCAATCTTTACTTGCCACTACAAAATCCGGTGTTGGGAAAATTTTAAGAGCTTTTCAGTAGTGCATGCCTGGTTGCTAGTTGACTCCTTTGTCATCACCCTACAAAAAATGTAGTTGAAGAAGTAACTCCGATCAACCTGTTGAACAAATAGAATTCATAAGCAAAGTGACCTTGTGTAAGGTTAACAGATTTTGGGATCTAGATAGACCTGATAAACAAATAAAAATAGAGTTGAAGGTGTTTTTCGTACAACCCTGCATTTTGGTATGATCAATGTCATTCATCAAAGAGAGAGAGAAAAGGAAAAGGGACCTGTTGGAACAGATGAATTGCTGCAAGCAGATTTACTTCTTATTCTCCATCAAATTCATTAAACCATTAGATAATGAATCCGGACCACTCTCATCTCTTTGAATGAAATCAACTTCGAGTACATCAAGAAACATAAGGGACTTCTTAAGATCATAAGGTATCGACTCCTTATTCAGTTTATCGGATCTGGTGATAGTCAATTCCCGGAGAGAAGTACATAATCGTAAATCTGGTAGAGACGTCAAACCAGGACAATCTTCCAACCGCAATGACTGAATACAAGTGAATAATCGTAAATCCGGAAGAGACGTTAAAACAAGGCAACTGAATAATCTCAACGAGCGAAAAGAATTGACGTTGTTGCTGCTATTTTTCAGATCATCATCATCATCACGAAAACCTTGAAAACTTGAGCATTTTCTAATATCTAGGCGTTGAAGATTGGGAGTATTGTGTTGGAGTAGTACGCCTAGTGGTGGTAGATATATTAGATCCGGAGAATCCAAAATGGTAATCTCTGTGAGAGAGGTCAGACAACCTCCTCTATTGAAGAACGAGTTTACTGCGGTACTTCGTAAAACCAATCTCTCAAGAGAAGAGAAACAAGTTATCGGTGCGGTTCTCAATCTTTTACAACATTTCATCTCCAGACTCTTAAGTGAAGGGAAACAAGAAGTAGAAGAAAGAGGAGGAGCAACCCATTCTTCTAAGTTTTCCAATTCGATCTTCAATTTAACTAGCGAAGGGAATAATGATGAGGATATCTTTGTTGCAGTACTTCTACTACTGCTTTCTTCTTCTTCGTCTTGGTTTTCTTGTCGATAATAAAATTCTTCTCCCAGACACTTGATTGATTTCATTCCAACAATCTTAAGAACCCTAAGAAATGGGAGCATACCCAGCGCCGGAAGCTTCTCACAATTTCTTAAAATTAATTCCACCAAATTCAATGAACAACCCATCATCCACTTTGGAAAATTTAAACCTGAGAATCCTTCTAGGATCAACTTCTTAATTTTTTTTGAGTGAGGCTGGAGACCCTCAAACACCGCAGCGTCATTCACACTTCTGCTATTTCGCTCTTCATCATCATCATCATCTCCAGTGGAACCCCAATGCAGATTCAGTTCTCGAAGGTGTTGCTTTTCCTTTAACTTTGCTGTTTCTGCGCCTTGTTTTCCACCTTTCACATTCTCCAGATTTCTTATACCCAACACCTTAAGGGAGTTTAAGCCTCCCAACTCTTGAATACCACTTCCATTACTAGCCATGTAATCCTCTAATTCTTCAAGGATGGTGAGATTTTCTATACCTCTAGGCATTACACCATCACTTCTATCATGTGTGAAAATTCTCAATTTCGGCCAGTTGTTAATTTCTTTGGGAAGCTCACACTCTTCACCAAGTCTCACTATCTCCAAATTGCGAAGGTTCGTAATGCATGATTCGGGCAACTCTTTGATGGAAGTAAATCTCAGATCAATACATGTTAATCTTGTGAGTGCTCCTAGCTCTCTAGGTAAGGCATTTAAAATCCTACACCCATCAAACTTCAACGTCTTTAAACTGCTGATACGAGTGATTGAATCTGGTAGTTTTGAGATTTGTGTATCTGAAACATCAAGGCAACATAGATGTCCTAAGGAACCGATATTTTCGGGTATAAATTTAATATCCGAGCACGAGATATCAAGATGCCTCAAACTCTTCAATGACCCAATTTTACTAAGAAACCAGCTGGGAAAGTTTTGACATGCGCGCAGTATGAGTGTTTGCAGATTGTAAGAATGACTTAAAGACACCTCACGAGATAAATCAATGAATGAGAGGTCAAGGTACCTTAGATGCTTCATATGACGAAACTCGAAGCCACGAGAGAGTGAGCATTCACGCCAGCCACCTAGCGGACATAATATTCGTAAACGCTTATGACGAAAGAAAGAATTAACATGTGACAAGTTTTCTGGTTCAACAGCAATAATAGTTCGCAACTTCATCGCATTCAATAACACATTTGGAGATGTCATTCTTCGTCCTTCATCAAATTGCAGCTGTAAACGACGAACATCTGAAACTTCTTTCTTCCCACCTGTTACCTTTGCAATTCCAAATTCATTACATTCTAGAACGCTCAATGCAAGATCATGCACCAAATCATGCATCTTACACGTCTTAATGTTACCCCATTCTTCATCCCTCTTGAAATCCTGAAAAAACGAACTCCAGACTAGATACTCAAAATATTCATTTCCTATTTCTTCAAGAGATATGTTTTCTCCTCCACTAGATGGCAAAAGGAATCCTTCCGCCATCCATAAACGAATTAGCATTTCTCTTTCTATTTCCCAATCTTTCGGAAAAATATAGCAGTATGAATAACATTGTTTCAAAGGCGCAGACAAATTATCATAGCTCAACTTTAATATTGATATGATTCTTGTATATTCAGGTGTACCTTGCAAGCGATTGATGTTGGTTACGATTGACAGCCAATAGCTTTCTTCTCTTCTCGAGCACATTAAGCTTCCGAGTGAGTTGGCAGCAAGGGGTAAGCCATCACATTTGCTTGCTATCTTAATTCCAATATCTATCATATTCTTAGTCAGTATCGCTCCCCCTCGAGATAGTACTTTTTCCTTGATAATGGACCAACAAAAATCATCTGATAGCTTTTCAAGATCATGAACAGGACCCCCAACTACATCTGCAACTTTCTGACTGCGTGTAGTGACTAATATTTTGCTGCCCATGCCGCCGTAGTTGAGGTAGCGTTTCAATTTCCCCCAATCTTGGGTATCCTCGTTCCATAAATCGTCTAGCACTAGCAAATATTGCTTACCAATCAATTTTTCCTTGACCTGGTTTGCCAGTGCATCGACATTTGATAGATCCTCACATTTATTTCCAGTAATGGACTCGATGACATCTTTTAGAATCTTAAAGATATCAAAAGGATTGGAGACACAAACCCAAGCTCTTAGCTCAAAGTTTTTCTTAATGGAGCAATCATTGTAGACCATTTGGGCTACTGTAGTTTTGCCCAGTCCACCCATACCCACAATGGATAGAGTAGATACGTGCTCTGGTTGAGAAGAAATACCAGACGATGATGATGGCGATGACTTGTTGATTAGATTCTTCATAATGTCTGATTTTTCAGCCTCCCTTCCTAAAAATATTGAATCAGCACCACCAACGGATGAAGTTAATCTGTTACTTCGCAAAACCATAGTCAGGTTGTCTTGGGTAATACTAGTATTTTGTAACTGATACATTGTTCTCTCATTGTAGATCCGATCTAACCTTTCATAAATGGCTCGAATTTTATGGGCCATCTTGAAATTAAATACAAGAGCTCGTACTTTCTGTTTAAGGTGGCCTCCCACTGCATCACGACGCATGGTTTCATAAGCGAACTCATCCATAACGTCGTCTGCATCATAGACAACGTCTTTAAGCTTTCTCAGCCAAAGTCTGACTGTAGGATCATTCACTTGTTTTTCCTCAGCAGAAGTAATCAGAGCTTGAATTGACTCCAAGGTATTCTTGAGCTTTGTTAAGTCATCTTTTGCACACCATGCCAGAGTGATCTGTTGAGAAATAACAGGTAGTACCTTCTTAATGATTTCAGTCACCCCGTTAACAAGAATTTGTTCCGCGGCCATTATGAAAAATCTCAAGCAGATAGAAAAACAAAGAAGAAGAAATGAATGAAGATAATAGTGTTTTTTGAGAGGAATATGAAAGCGTAGAACAATGAATGTGGAATAAAATGAGTCTTCGATGGCTCACCGAGTCAACAAATAATTATGAAATGAAGATAATAGTGATTTCTATAACATTATTGGCTAGCCGGTGCCAGTATAATAACGTGTATAATAATTATTGAACTCAAAGTGATTTAATATTTAATTGTCATCTAATGTAGAATATTCCTTCTCATCAGCACCACAACAAACCAACAAATTAAATAAATACAATAAGTACCGATTAACGCGTCTCATTGATAATTAAATGTAGTTGGTAACACCAAATGCAGTTGCAGAGTGGTCCAGATTGTCATCAGAAAGTATATACAAAAAGAAACACTATAAAATCATTTTAGAGCTGTTGGAGTACAAAAAAACCCCGTAGATGTCTATGTTAATAAGCACCATAATTAGTGATTATTAATTTATATATTAGTTGAGTTCTATTAGAAACTTAAATTTTTTATTATCTTATAAATTTAGCGGGGTTATTAATTTAGCACACTGGCCCAAACCGGGACTGGAAAAAAATATATTATCTTAACAAAGTTATTAATTTATCACGGATTAATTTAATGAAGTTCCGCTGTCACGGTAAGACGGCCGACCGAAAAAAATTGACTCAAAACTAAATTTTGTAATGACAATTTAGTACCGCCATAATGGTACACAGTCCGACTTGTAAATTTTGTAAAGCGAAATTGTAAAACAAAGAGATGTTCAAAAAAAGATATCATATTTCTTTATAAAAAGATGTAAAGCAATTTCTAAAATTGTATACAGTTGAAAAGTTAAATTAAATTCAGTTGAAAAATGTTCAGAGATGTAGAATACAATTCTGGCGAAAACTTAACCGAAAACGTGACTCGAAAGGCATACATCCCTTTGCGATTCTTCAAATATAATCGGTACCCACTCTATGATTCAATGAAACTTTATGTTCCACACTTCTATTTCCGACACCCGATGTACGGAACTGGTAGCATTGGCTTGCTATTCCTCCCTTTTGCAGAGTTTTACTTTATGACTGGTTCAGGAATTTTGTCAAACACCTGCTAAGCATGACCCAAAATGAAAATTGCTGAGTTAGCTTGATTTCTAGATCCTAAACACAACTCCGTCCCTGCATACTACTCCTGAAAAACGCAATCTAATTCTACAGAAATAGGATTCACATCAAAAGAAATCAATCATCACACCAAAAATACATAAAAGACATAATTTTATAGCCAACTGCCATCAGAAATAACAACTAGGGCTGTCAATAGTACTTATCGGAACGGATAGTGCCTATCCCGTATCTGTTACCATTAGTTTTATCGGATATCCGGTATCCGATAATATTCGGCGGATATTAGAATTTTGATTTCGTATCCGTTCCGTTAAGTTTAACGGATATACCATAGAATGAAAAGAAAAAGTGACAAAAAAAAACATACCTTGTTGTTTTGTTGTTCATACAAACAAAAAAAGTTTTCCCTATTTCCTACCTCACTTTTCCTATTTCTCATCCCTTTAACAATTTTAAAAGTTAATACTCCCTCGGTTCCATTTTACTTGATGTTGTAGAATTTTTCACGCAGATTAAAGAACATCAGAGAAAGTTATTTTTTTTTCCAATTCTACCCATATTAATACCTTTTAAAAAAATTAAATGTCCTAGCTTTTAGTTTCTAGATTCTATGGAAAGTTACAATCCCATTGTAATTTACTTGGGATGTACCAAATTTTTATAGATTAGAGTATATTTCTTCCATGGGAAATATTTAAAATTTGAAGTAATTGTTTATGTGTTGATTACGTTGAGAATTTATGCTTTGGCGTGATTCCAAAGCAAGGATAAATCAGAGAGAATTTGGGGGAAATACTAAAACTCTCATCTATTTTGGAATAGATGAGACATAAAATAAACCCTAAAACATCAAGTAAAGTAGAATTGAGGGAGGACACTTTTTAATTTTGTTTCTCCTATTTACTGTCTATAAAAGTCAACTCTATGACCAAATGTCTTCTTCTTGTTTACCGATCAAAAAAAAAAAACCTTAAAAGAATCATCACTTAAAAATCCGGTAAATCATCTTTCAACTACCGCAACCACGACTCAGTTGACATGATTTTTTTTTTAAATTCCAGATGCAGTACAATCAAATAGCTGGAACAAACCCAAAAATAATTATATGTAATAAATTCATAAATCGTTATGGGTTTTACACCCGGACATTGAAATAGTTGGAATCAACCAAGTAATACAACTTATAGGAATTTCTGATAAAAAATATAAAATCAGATTACGTATACTTATCCAGTCATGACAACTTATAGGTATTTCTCTGATGCAAGCCGCACTAATCAGTAATGGCAAAAGTATTATGGTTGAGAAGAATAATGACCGACCTACAACAAAGGCAAAAGCAGCCGACGACTATCTACTGTGACGATATGTCTACAATTGCAATGACAAAAAATCCAGTCTTTCACGGACGGACGAAGCACGTAGAGCTACGACATCACTTTATCAGAGAGCTGGTCGAAAACAAGGAAATTGAGCTGCAATTCTGTCTAACAAATGAGCAAAATGCCGACACTTTCACTAAAATCATCACAGTGGACAAGTTCAATCATTTTAGAGAAAAGCTTAACAGCACAAATAAAGAGGGGGTGTTAAAAACATAAGTAAATTTGTGATTATTCTAGAAAGCCCAATAAGTAAAGCCCAATAATCATCTACACTGAGTAAAACCCAATACAGGCTAGAGTCTTCTAGGCCTTCTTTTCATCAAGTGTTATCTAGAGAATTCTTTCTCTAGAATTTTCTTGTAATATCTAAGTTGAGAGTGTAAAGAAGAGTCTAGATAGAACTATCTAGAGAAGTAAGTGGTCGGTGTACAAGCCTATAAATAGGCAACGATGGTTCACTTGCAAACCATCCAAAACTCAAGTGAGTGAAATAAGAGTGAGAGCTAAGCAAGTCAAGTGACTGCTATTGTAAGTAGAGTGAGCCAAAGAGCTACACTAAAATTCCCCTGTAACATTTTCATTTCCCAATTAATCAAAGCCTCCTCTTTTCAATTAAACCAACCTTTTTTCTCCAACTTCTTTTCCCAAATCATTTCCATTAACCCATCACACTTCCGCATTGCGCCAACACATCTCACTGTGCTCGTTCCTAGCTACAGGAGTACATCTATGTTTGTGTTTTTTTTTTTTTTTGGATTGAAGTATTCATTACCTGTGTTCATTATATTAACAGGTAGCTGCTGAGGCCATTAAGAGCTTTGTATCAGTCATCCACT
>JAJJMB010002392.1:0-25134 GCA_023531105.1 Papaver atlanticum | reverse complement strand
CGGGTAGAACAGATAATGAAGTTAAGAATTATTGGAACACGCATTTAACCAAGAGGGATGATAAACCAGAAGTACCCATGTCCAAGAGAAGGAAGCTAATTGATCATTTAGCAGACAAGGACAGTACTGAATCTACCTGCGACGACCGAAGTCCTGACAGCAAAACTAATGACGATTCAAATAATGAAACAGAAAGAAGCACCATAAATGGAGTAACAGACGACGAAAAGAAAGTTGCAATGAGTGAAGTGGTTTCTCATTCTTGGATGGATCATATGAAGTGCAGCAGCAATAATGATATGCAATCTCATTGGTTTCCAGTGGATGGGAAATTCTTCGATGAACCGTACTTGACATCTCTCGACTCCATGTATTTTCTCGATTCATATTATGGAGTTGGAGTAGATAACTACTCTTGGACTGAATCTTACACGTACGCTTTTGACGATCTGTACCCAATTTCATATAGTTAGATTCTAGGTATGTTCTTGGTTAGTGTTTTTTATTTTCTTGCAAAGGTCTTCCTAGTGTCAATTTGTTTAATTATGGCTTTTTTAGAGTTAATGATCATGTCTTCCAATCTGTATTGTTTGTGTACGATAACTATCGTTAGTCATTCCATGAACTAAGATTGTGATTAGATGTAATAAAGAAGAATCTCAATTTTTCATTTTGACACCAGCGGGGAAAGTCTTAATGTTGTACAGTTGCCGAGCCAGGATTAAAGGTGATATGTGACAAACAATTCTATTGCGCAGCACCAATAATGCATAAATGGCAAAGGCAAAAAGAAAAGGTAAACTTTGAGAGCCAATTCGTAAATGCATCTTGCACATACCTGGATCTACCCTTGAATAGCGAGGCTGCCACTATGGTGTATGTAAATTGAGAGAGTGATTTAGAGGACCACAGGTCTCTCTATTTAGCAGATCACCGGCGGCTGGTAGCAACAGGTAGTGCAATGCACACGCTTGCTTAATCGAAGGAACCGATGAAACAGGCTTCATGAGTTCCAATACATGCTGCAAACAACGGCCAGCTTTAAGGGTCAGCTACCAGGGATAAGAGGACCACCAAAAGTGTGCCCTACTACTAATCTAATTCAAAAACGGAAAAGGAAAGAAGAAAAACAAGATGCAAATAAGATCAGTACCTCCAACACAAGCAGAGAAGCCGGCAATCATAAATTTGAAGTGAAACAGTATTGATCTCACAGTGACTACATTTTACATTACTAAAACCTCTGTCGAATTTAAGTACGGTGAAATTACAAAATACCAATCAGAATCACAAAAAAGAAGGAAAAAAAAGCCAAAACAAAGAGTCTAAATCAATTCCTCCTTGTCCAAACACTAAATATTTACTGAGCTTTGATTTCAACAATATTTGATGCCATCCTATGCGGAGTGAGCCACTTCTTTCACCTCCTCTTTTGAATCCTTTTCCTCAGAGATAAAATCCGATTTATCATCAACACTTGATAACCCATCTTGAAAACCAGCCAAAGGTACTTCTTCCTTGAATATCTGTTCATTTTGCAAATCAGATAATTTCTCTTTAGATTCTCCTTTAAGAAGATCTACAACTTCGAGCATATTTGGTCTTTTCTCAGGTTGATTTTGAGTACACACAAGTGCAACAATGGCCACTCTCTTGAGTTCCTCTTCCACATAGTTCCCGTTCAATTTTGGGTCAGCAACTTCATCGAATTTCCGCTGGCGAACCAAAGGTAAGGCCCAATCAATGATTGTTCGTTTGGTCGTTGGATTTAGCTTCTCTATTGGTTTTTTCCCACTAGCAAGCTCTAGCAATAGTATCCCAAAGCTGTAAACATCACAGCTCTCTGATGCTTTCCCCAGCATTGCGTATTCAGGCGCGAGGTAGCCAAGGGTACCCTTTACCCTCGTGGTCACATGAGTTGCTCCATCAGGAATGAGCTTTGCAAATCCGAAATCAGCAACTTGGGCGTTGAACTCTGAATCAAGTAGCACATTGCTTGCTTTGATATCCCTGTGAATTATGTGTGGCACAGCATGGTGGTGAAGATAGCTGAAACCAATTAAGTGGCACATTTGAGCAAACATTAAAGAACTTGTCAGAATTAACACCAAGAAATAAATGAACACGGAGAGATCAAGGGACAAGATTTACGCAATGCCCTCTGCAGACCCAATTATGATATTCATACGCCGCTCCCAGTCAAGTAAGTATTCTGCAGAGTGCTGCCCGTGAAGATGGGAGAGTAAACTCAAGTTAGGCATGTAATCATACACAATAAGCCGCTCCTGCCCTTCAGCACAGTAACCCCTTAAACTCAATAGATTCTTGTGCCTGACTCTGCCCAATATCTCAACCTCGACAGAGAATTCCATATCGGCTTTGGTGCTCCAGACCTTTAGCCTTTTCACAGCAATCTGCAGAAGACATTGGATGTGAACCTAACACTAAGCTAACAGGAAAAATAAACAGCAAAATACAGCCAGATTTGGTGAAGTGAACAAAGATTAAAGTAACCATCTAACTTTATTTCACAGTACCAAGTATATACATAAAAATATATGGCAAAAGAAAATGACGAATTTCATTTGAAGGAGTACCCAAACCCGCAAAGACTGTGCAATGGCATACTTTTTTACTAGTCAAAGACTCAAAAGTCAATAAGGATTAACGCTACAAATAGGCTAGACTTATCAAACATGCTATCTACAATTAAGCTTGAGAACGCTCATTCTGAGCTCGACGGATCTTTGTGCAACCCTAGGAACGAGTACTAGCTTTACTTTACCACACTCAGTATTGTAACTTCTCTCAGCTAGTCGTCACAGCACATAAATTGTAAAGCCTATAAGCGAAAGTATGAAGACAGCTAGAATAATCAAATAAGTTTAAGCAACAATAGCAAGTTTCAGGAAAAAATGAATATAAACTAAAAATAGTAAAATTCTAGAATAAAGAACCACTTCGACATACTTATTGTGGCACTGTTCATTGTACTTCTACTAACTTAGGAACCAAGTCAGATGTTTAAAACAAAGCAACCCATCTCGCAAAGTAAATTTCCTAGAACCACATAACTGGAATGATGTTATTAAGGTCCTGAATCCATTAAAAATCAAGCTGTCATGGTTTGCCCATGATCCCCTGGCTGGTTCTGCCATCAAAGCCATCGATGACTAATCTTTCACTTCCCCATTCTGACAATACTTCTAAGAAGACTCTACACACTAAGATCTCTACCTGGCCTGAATGCAATTATATTAAAGAGTTAAAGACACTGAAAGGGACTAGACTAGAACCCTCAATCAATACTTCCATGGCAATGTGCAAGTAAAGTCCCTCTAGAAAGATAGATGATGACACAAAACTCTATTATTACTTTAACCAGCACAAAGGTGGACAAATGATGCCCACAATTAAACGAATCCTACCTGCAGTTTTATTCACTTAACTCGTAAAACATAATCAGAACTCTGATTTAAAATGTCGCACTCATAAGAAGCTACACAATAAGAAGTAAATCGCTAACACGTCTCCAGTACAAAGCTAATTAAATAGAAGAACTTAGTAATTTCATATTTAGACCATTGACAGGATGAACTCTTATACTCAAGTCACATAAAGAAGAAAGGTATTGGTAGTTATTATTATTTTCTCAACTAATGTAAGTTAAACCTTCTCTGCTTCAACTCTTAATTACGTCTGTTAACCATCGTATTAAGAGAACAAATATGTAATCAGTACGTAATCAGCCATCGTAGGTTATCTGATCAAGTACATCAATATGCCAATTGTCCTAGTGAAACAGTTGCAGGGCACATGCACTGCATCACCACATGCCCTTACTATTTTCATTTTCACCCATATTCAAACACAGTTTCCCACACAAACACAAATGCAAAGCATCATTTTCTGTAAATAGTGATTGCGTACAAACAATACTAGGACCACTCGAGTTCATTTCTTTGTGAGGTATCTATCACATTGCAAGGGTGGATAATGACAGTACTACTACCTTTGACGCACTACACATGATAGACCTCCATAAGGGTAACTAGAATTTCCTCTTGCACACTTAATTCCTCTTATAAAATAAAACTATCAATAATCAGTAATTTCCAAAAGCAGTTAAGTAATAAATAGAGAAAATTCACAAAAGAATACCTGAGATCCATCCCATAATTGTCCCCAATAAACACTACCAAATCCACCTTCTCCAAGCTTATTATCATAATTAAAATTGTTTGTAGCTGAATGTAATTCCTTCAAAGAAAATATCCTCCACCTTACTGTTTTCTTTCCCTTGTCTTTCCTGCAAATCAAAATAAAAACCCAAAACAACTTTAACTCAAATTCCCCAAAATTTTAAAACCCTTTTTCCAATTCTAATTTTTGAACTAAACCCATTTCTCAGTTAACACTAAACAGTACTAATCACTACAGAAATCTCAACTTAATTAGGTTAATTTCATTTCAAAAACTCCAGCTTAACTACAAGCAGAACAAAGACTATTATATCAAAAATCAAACCTAACAAAAAACAACAACTTAAAACAGATCGAAGTGATCTTGAAAGCTTTAAGCTTACCGATTCGATGTACTTTTTCCACAACACAACTTAGCAAATGAAGCCATATTACTGATTCAAATCGGGTTTTTCCTCTTCTACTTCTAGTTGATAAGTGTTGAGAGAGATGAAAAAGAAGACTTTGTTTAGAGGGGAATCGTAACGGTTAGAATGGAAGTAGACATATTAGGGGTGGCGAAAGTGATGGCAGAAAGAAGAGAGAGAGAGAAAAGAGAGAGCCAACCAGAGTCTCTCCGGGTAGTTTTTCTGTTCAACACAGTAGTTATTGTTTTTATTCGTTTCAACGTGCGCGTTTGCTTTATTCTTACACTAGCTTGGATGGGTGTCCACAACAGGTCAGCAAGAAGTAATAAATAAGAGACCATTTTTTCAGCCGGTCAAACAAATGAAAATTAGAGCAAAGCATTACATGCACTTCAGATTTCGGGTGTCCATGCCCAGATATTACTCATTATACGGCCAAATGCCGATTAGTAGTTGGCGGAGACGGAAAGGTTGTTTTTTTTAGTGAATAAACCTGGCTCGTCTAGATCTGATTCATTATATCTGAATATACCTCATTTCGTCTAAATTACAGGAAATTTTCAAATTCAAATAGATATATGTCCAACGAGTCAGCTACAAAATGATACCGTACTCAGATAGTCACGAATCAAATGTGACCGAGTCAAAACTTGAGTCGGAGGTCAGAAAAATGAACGAAAAAAAAAGAAAATGACGATCAGACCCAAACAAACAAATTATGTTCTTCGTAATCGAAATAAAATTTCTTTTCGGGTCTCCGTTTATGCACGCCATCCGCAGAGTGTGCATTTAGAGTTTTATCTTTTGATTTAATTCCGGTGGTTATGTAACAAGGGAAAACACGGGTAATAGTCGTTGTCTTCTTTGGATATTGAAATCGTCTGCTTTGCTTTATTCTCACACAAAGACAAAGGCAGCAGCTTGTGTTGTGTGCATACCAGGTAAGCAACAACTAACCTGGACCGCATAATTGTTACCTAGTCATAATTATATATACTCATTAGGACTATTTAATTAAGAAAGTCATTTTTACAGATTGATTAATAAAAAATCAAAAATATATATACCCAGGACCACCAAAACCAAGCATACAAAACGCAAATTAATTAAGAACTGATCAAATGACACTCCGAGGTTGAATGCTAACACGAGCCAACCAAAAAAAAAGGATGCGTCACAAAGTCGGATGGGGGAAGAACCGCAAGCCACCAGCCAGTGCAGCTGGATGGAGTAAAGTTTTGGGTAATATTATCAAGGGAGAAAACAAGGTCAGTATGCTAAAAAGTGTGCCAAACCACACCATGGGTAGAATTTCAAGATTGTTATATCCAGCCAACTCCAAACCCCTAAAGGGCGCAAATATACAAATGCCAAAACTCTCTCCTTCCTGCATCTCAAAATAAAAATAAAAATAAGCAAATAAAGGAACACAAATAAGCACCACTTTAAGAACATGGTACTTGCTATGGCCATACCTTTACTACAGTTTGGAGTACATCAAAATACATTACAGTAGCATTGAAAAATCTGGATTCTACATATTTGTCAGAGTATTTACATGGGAGCCTCAGATAGTATTCTAGATAACGTTTCAAGGGGGTTTCAAACACCCCAAGAAAGAAAAAGTTGGAAATTCAAAATATATGGGCTTCACATCTGCATTACCCAAGGAAAGGAAAATACAGTAGCCTGCCCAAAATTACTAGTACGCTCTCCTGTTGTCACATTACCAAACTACAATATCCTTGGGGTTCATGGAAGTATTAATAAAAGCACAAATTCACCTGACTAGGTAAACTTGTCCTCCCGGTCACCTTCAGCCATGTTGTCTCCCTCTTCTAAATTACTGAACTCAAGAAAATGAGTTGGCCTGTGATCTTCGTGATAATACTCGCGAGGTGTTCCAAGCTTTATCCCGTACTTCAGATTAGTGTTATGCTTCACTCCGTTGAAGTTGTAATTCCATGACCCACTATCGGGAACCTGAAAATACAAAGCAACAGTAAGCCTCTACTTCATCAGATATAAAAAAAAAAACAACTAAAGAAACAAGGAAAATCCTTTCAAATATAGATTTTAAGTTATTCATTTGGGTTCTTTATCCATATTTTCAGAAGAGTAGAGAGATCTATAACCAGAGAAAGGTTAACACTATAGAAAGAGTGCTAGGGAAGGAAACATATAGACTATACATGAACATATTTAGCATCAAAAAGTGTGTCAACCTTACCATGTAAAACCCTAGGAAGCGATCACTGAGGAGCATCTGAACCTTCTCATAGAAAGTTGGAAGGTAACCATGAGGATTGCTTCCCGAGTCCTTGTTGGCACGCCCCCACTCATACCCTGAAGGGGTAAGTTTGTAGGCAGTTAATGAGCATGAACCTGGAGTGAAACTGCATGTCAAGATGATGCACTTTTCTCCATCCCACTGCTTGTTACTTTCAAGAATTCGAGCATGGCCAGTCAGATCCTGCACATAGTAACAATTTTAAAAGTCAGATCAAACTTGTCTCTGAAAAATACAGTACATCAGCAGCTCAACTTCCAACATTCGTCTCAGTAAATTTGAACTTCGCATTAGGAGAGTTGACGCAAACAAGGATCTTTATAGTATTCCATCAAATTATGAAAACAGTGATGACAAAGAAGAAAAGAACATCAAGTACCTGTGGAGACAGCTGAGGAAGCTCATTTGGTTGGGTATGCATCCACCCAAGCGGCTCCAGATCGCCCAAGAAATCATGCTCTGGCAGAGCCGATGGAAGAATGACATTTTGATGTGTACCCAACTGAGGAACCATGACAATACAGCGAATCTCTTTCACTTGAGGGTTGTCAGGGGGGCTTACACCATACAGGTAACCTGCAATTTGTGTTCTGAGATCTGCTACACAGATGAACTTCTTCAAAATGTTCTTGGGCATGATATAGGTGTATCCTGTCTCCTGATCACGAGAATGACATTAACCCAGAATCAGAGAACACTCTTTAACCAGGGTAAAAAAAGGAAAAAAAAGAAGAAGAGAGAAACAAAGAAAGAAAACATCATCAAATAGTTAATTGTACCTTAATGTCCTCCGAATTAACATAAATGTGATTAACACGGAGATAAAGGTTGGTAGCTGAGATTGCTCTCACACGCCAATCGGTTTTAGATACATGCTGTTGGTTCTCAAACGGACTCGTCGTGGTGACAATGAGTTCTTCACCGTGCACATTTGTCGTCTTAGTTGTGACTGCTGTCAGCTGGCTTGATTCCTTCTGCTGCTTTTCAATCTCTTGTATCTGCTGACGTTGTTGTGAGGGTGGAGTAATCTCAGCACCAAGAATAATATCACGAATCTCAGACTGGGTCAGCGCCGATGTGTTCACATTGTTCTTCTTTGCATAATCTGAGAGTATAAGATCCCTCAAAGCAACCTCTACCTGCGTTAAAGAAATTCTTAGTCAGTCCCTGTTTGCTACCATTGGTCAAACACAGAAAAATGTGAAACGAGACTAACCTTCATCCATTGATCATCAGTGAGAGAAGGCCAAATGTGATGTGGTTCAGTGACAACCGTCGTATCAGGCTTTAGCAACATCTTTGCCTTCTCGTTATTCACATGTAAGGCACGCAAGATTAAAATCAAACGCGAGAAAGCCGTGTAAGACGATATACTCTTCAGCCAATCATCATAGAGATTAAACAGAAGCATTTGTGGCTCGGTCGCCTTCAGAATTAGATCACCAAATTTCTCAATCTTCAGGCAAGCCTGGAACGGAAGCTGCAACTCACTGCCTTTGATAACCACATTGGGGAAATCAAGCAAGTGGACCTCCAGAGGGTCAAGCATTCCCTTACGAGTGACGATAATCTGCTTTGGCTGCTCTTCAACTGGCAAGGACCGCACAAGAGCAGCTACTTCTTCAGCAGTTTTCCACTTGGCCAGCTGGCCGAGACGTTTCTGCCCTGCCCACACACTTGTATGGATGACCTATAGGCACCAGATATGTTTGTTAAGTCCATGTGGCATAAACACTGAGATCAAAAGCAAACACAACAAATCAGCAAAACAATCTTGAAATCGTACCTTCAAAAACAATTGCCCAGTCCTTGGATTGAATATAAAAATAGCACCATTGATGGGCTTTGTTGTGAGATTCCCTTCAAATGTTTTGTGGATAGTTACACGGTACACATTAGTGTCATCCACAAACCATATAATTTGATTGCTAAAAATCTCTCCATAGTTTTGAGATGACAGATATGGTTCTGTAGGCTCAGAAGAATACAACTGTAACCCCTTCCTGATACGCTCCCTCAGAACATACAAAGCTGGATTTGACTGCACATGAAACAGGAACCATCAGTTAGGCGTTAGGGAAATTCTTAACCAATAGACTAGTTTATTTGCCTCTATTAACGGCTATAAAGTATGATACAGGACACTATGAAATGACTGGTGAACTTACCTTCATGATCTTATTCATGGCTTGAGCAAGAAGCGGCTTCGATCCAGGGAACCAGTTACCAAATGCAGAATGCAAATTGTATGCCAAGTCAATACCAATCATCACTCCTGCAACACATAAAACCCAATTAGAAATGTAGAAACAGATAAATTTAACTCCACAGAAGCAACACAAAAGAGACATACCAGTCGGTGAAGGATAGATAGACATGTTGTCAGTTGTATAATCCATAAACTTTGCTCGAGTGTAACGTTCTATATCATGGGAATCATAGTCTCCCCAGCGAAGCTGTACATCTATCCAGTATTTATTGCTTGCTTTCTGGTCGAACACATCCTTTGACTCAGCAACCAGACTAGGCTTTGACATAGGCCACCGATGGGCAGCAAAGAGAAGAATATCAGCACAGGAACTATTCATCTTATAACTCTTCCTTGGATGAATTGTCTCCTTCTGCACAGTCTCTATTTCCAGTGCGTCTAACTCTTGATCTAAAACTTGGCACAGATCCATAACTACACTCTCGTGTACCTTTTGCCACAAATGAGCACGGAATATCTGGATCAAAGATATCTTCAAAGTGGGAATCTTTCCATGCATGAATATACCCGTCAGGTCTAATTGAACCTGGAAACCCACATACACATTAGCACGATTTATGGTAGGTGACCACCAAAGGGTAAACCTGCGGTTGGGTATTTGGTTAAGCCCAGATCTCTGTGCATTGGTCAGCTTCTTGTATTTCATAGACTCCTCAAAACCAGATGCTTTCTCCCAGAAAAGACCTTCCCAAGTTGGAAAGCTGAAACACGACAATAGTTTAAGTAAGTTACAAGATCGAGCACCTCGTGATTTTATGGTACGGAAAACTGCAAACGAAGATCACGAACATCACAAATGGCAGAACTATTTCTAAAAGGTTTGCAAGACAATGGACAACCTCACTTAACTCGCAACGTAATTGGTTCTCTTCAACGTAATAATAGATCAAAACTGAATAGAGACTATGTTCACTTAACTCACAAAATTGTGACCAACAAGATGCAGCATGTGAAAATAAATTGTCCTACGAAAGGTGATGCTACGCTCAGGTTGTTTATCTAATAGAGTTAATTGGTTCTCTTCAACTTAATAATAGATCAAAACTGAAAAGAAAGCAACTTAATAATAGATCAAAACTGAAAAGAAAGCAACTGGGACTTACTATGTTCCCTTGAACAAGGTGTGCTCCAGAATACCCTCTACTCCTCCAAGTGCCTGGATAACATCCGTCCTGTAGTTATTCAAATTCCACAATTTCCCATCGTGTCGCTGGTGAGTCCACCAGAAAGGATTCTGCTTTAGAACTTGATACTGCTTAAAGTCGGTACGCACTCTCCATCCCTTGTCATATGCTAGAGTGTGCCTATCCTTTTGAAACAGAGTATTGATTCGAGGTATTCCCCTATCCCAAGAATCCTGTATTGTTCGAGAAAAGAATCTAACGTCAAGAACCATGTATAGTTCAGTTAAGTGCAGCCAGTGCAGGTTTCACCTAGAACAGGATAGGGCAACAACAAAAATAAACCATCTTTAAGCTCTGAAAGTAACAATGAAAAACCTCACCTCAAGATCCTCAAGAGTTAAGCGCCTGTTCTGAGACTGTGCCTCCTGCCTCTTCAATGCATACTCAGCCCAAACACGTTGTGAATCTATGAATTCACTCTCCCATGGCTGTCGAAAAATCAATATTAGTATTATACATCGGAGATCTATATGCAAACCGAACACCCATAGATAAAAGTAGGTTCGAAAATCATACCTGTATGTAACGATAAAGATTGGGAATTAGCTGGTCCTCTTCATGACTCATACCACTCCTGAAATGAGTTACCCCAACATCTGTCTGTTGACTGTATCTAAGGTCACTTTGTGGAATCAATATGTGACCCATTGATAACATACCAAGACCTCCTATTTCTTTAGGCGTGTAGAAAATGACAGGAGGAAATCTGAACAGATAGAGATAAACGTCTACATTAAGAAACAATTAATCCAAACATTTGTATACAGTTAAAAAGGTAAATTACTTTGACCATGAGAGTAGTCACAGGGTGTTTTACCTGCTAGGCATTTTTGAATTTAGCCCAATCTTGATACGGGTTTGAATTTTATTCTCACACTTGACCAGCAAATCTAGTAGTTCCTGGGTATGGACAGTTGCTTCCCGGAAATATGTCATCAGACCTGCCAAAAAGAAGTTGGACACCAAGGTTACACGAGCTCACGAATTATATTAACTGGCGGGATAAAGCAACACATGCAATGGACACCAGGAAACAAATACAAGTACCTATAAGAGCTGTATTCCACTTGTTAACGATTTTTGTAAATGTTGTTGACCCTGACGACATAAGGATTTGCCTAACACGATTTTCAAATACTTTCATATGTTCATCATCAACACGTAAAAAGGCAACTGCAGTTCGTTCTTTTGTTTGTTCATTCTGCAGATTCCAGACTCCGTCCTTTGTATTGCTGAAAGCCTCTTGAGTCATTCTTATCTTTGGCAGTATCCGTACTTCAAACCCACACCTACACCAAAGAAGCTAATGAATAATTTGACAATATAGCTAAAAGTGAAGTAAGACTGGTCATATGGCCAACAAACAGATACAAACTGAATAAAGCAAGTAATACAACTGAGTAGCATACAATATTCTCACTGTTCTGAGATTCAGATCTCAAAACTTACAAATGAGACTTATCTAACCTTGTGACTGGATTTTTTAAAGCAGCTAAAAGATTTTCTACAGAGTCAAGGGGAAGAAAGATTGGGTTCTGGTCTCTCGAACACATCAAAAACTCAGAACAATGTCTTATGGTAAAACACTAGCAGCTTTGGTGTTTTACCATTCTCTATCATAGAATAGACTGGCTAAAAATTTGAACATTAGGAGCGACCATGCTGAGTGGATTCTTAATCTTGAGAAGGTTAACAAGACATCGTGTGCAAATAGGTAATGATCAATGTTATCGCAGACTAGTACAAAGATGTAAGTTAGAAGTAACAAAGGAAAGAACACTTACATGCTGAAGAGTAAATTTGGATTGTCCTTGCTGAATACAGAAACAAAACTGTTCTCCCACTCCAAAGTGGTGATACTTCGAGGAAGCCGATTTTTCATATCCCAGAAGACACTTCGCCCAAGGTTAACTAAAAACAACAAAAGAAAATAAACAAAGATGAATGTCATGAACATTCTATAGAACAATGAAGATCAAACATCCAATGCAAGAAACAACTTACCATCATGTTTCATGAGCCTCATTCTTGCATCTCTTGGCCAACACTTCTTGTTGTTATACCCAACCATGTTTTCGTTGTTGGGATCAGGATGTTCAGTAAGATATCGCTGGATAAGGTCTCGTGCTTCTTCATGAGTAAATCGAAACAAAATGTGCACTCTATCTATATATCTCGAATATAATCGGATTGGATGCCTTGTTTCAACTTTTGTATCCCAGAAAGTAATGAATTCATTAGGCATCTGAGGAGGGCCTGCAATTTCACTCGCCCGGGTCAAACCAAGGAGCAAGAGATCCAGCACGAGTCCATAATACTGAACAACGAACGAGGCAAATTGAAGACCACGAATAAGACCATACGAGTTGGTGTGGCTCATATCCTTGTAAGATAACACAACATTATTCTTCGCGGTAACGTAATCAGCAATATTGTGGTCCAGAACCAAACGCAAAAGCCTGCAAAAGAAACAAAGCAATAGACATCAACATCAACCAAAAGCTATGGTGCACATCCATAATGAGTTTGGAGCACGGACATTTTATTACCTATTAAGCATAGTCAAGTCTATCTTTTCAAAGAACTTCTCAAACTTTGTCTGCAACATCACTACACACTGCCCATCACCGGTGTCCCATATACCTTGCAAGTTATTGATACCTTGACACCATTTATACACCAAAAGTGGAGGTGGTTCAGAGTCGGCGGGCTTGATCCAATTGGGAAAGAGATGACGTTTGTCCCCTTCGTACCAAAGATATTGGTCAAGGTATGCATCTGTAATCTTTTCCAGTGGCTCAATCTCGTAAACCGGAATCAAGTAACTGTACAAGTCCATGAACTCGATGCCAACCTATCACAAAAAAAAAAAAAAAAAAAAAAAAAAAAAAAAAAAAAAAAAAAAAAAACATAAGCCTTTTGGTATATTAAGCACACACATTACGAAATCATACGGAGAGAAAACAAACTCACCTCTTTAAAAGCACGCTGTGTAAGAAGGTGACGTTTTATTCGTGACAACGCCTCATGAGGATTGTCATAGGCTTGTTCAATGAGACCTAACTCCTCTCTTTGTGACTGGTTTAACCTCACCGCCACACTATATGATTCCTTCAGCCTCTCTAGTGCAAGAATGAGGAGCTTTGTGTCATGCTTGTAGGACAAAGGAGGGAAAGGTATTGGTGAGAACTTCCTTGATTCTAGCCAATGCACAGTCGTGGTGTAAATAGCAACGGCTTCTTCTGGAGTGACATATGGACCATCCTTCAAATAATTGTGTTGTCGCTCCTGGAAGTGTGGAACAAATTAATAAACAGAAACTTGCAGCATAAATGACCTCATAAGCGAAATAACCACCATTGAAAAATTAAAATAAATCAAATACCTGTTCAGCCTTTAACCACAGACGAGTCAATCTTCCTAAATTCTTTCTACAAACAGTCTTGTCGACTGTGGCACCTCTTCTAATACGCTCACGATTGTAGTGGGCAACATTTGTCCACCAATCTGCTTTTGACTTGACATAACGAAGAATCATATTCTCAATTGGAACAGGTAAACCAGGAACCTTCCAAGGAATGTTAGCTTTCCAGCAGCGCCATGCTTCACTAAGGTGCTGCAAGATAGTCCTGGCTTTATTTTGCTTAATACCCTCTGCAAATAAAAGTTTCCATAAGTAACAGGTGAAAGAAGGTAAAACAACTCGAAAAAAGGATAGGGATAGTAGTTCATGCAGAATGAATAGAACATTGTGCCACAGCAATAGATAATTACCTGGCATTGCATCAAGCACATCATGCATAACAGCAGCTCGAAGTTCCAAGTCGAAGTGACTCTCAACACGTTGCTTAGTTACAGTCTTGGCAACTCCCTTAGAATGGCGTCCTTCAAATTGTCTAGCTAATAAATTTCCAAGCCACCTTTCCAACAGAGGCACAATTCCACGAAGGAAGAACAGCCAGACCCTCCACATAGGCGCCCAGAAACCACAGCCAGGTCCTTTCCCAACCGGTCCAGTATTGAAGCGATAATAAATCAAGTGCTTCAAGTCTTTACACATTCTGATCTGCCGCATAAGTCTGTATTTGTATCGATACATACCAGTCAGCTGACCAACGTGCGAGAATGTGTACTGAAGTCCATCTGCCAATTGGAATGCATCTACATTCCCCAAACGGAATTGGATGTTGGCATCCACCACAAGTTTCGTCAGACGCAGGATTTCACGACACAGATGAAAAGCATTACCAAAACGCGACTTCTTACGTTCCTTAGTTGTAAGAGTCTTCACGGGTTTCAGATTGAAATTGTAATCAAGATGGAGATAATTCAAATTTTTTCTGTGAATCAAAAGATTCAACATGTTGTATCCTTGCTTACAAACTTGAAGACCGGCTTCAGCCCAATCTAACTCAGTACTCTGGAAAAACTTAGTAGCTTGGAGTGAACGAAACAAGTGCTTCTTCTTCTGAGCCTTGGGTGGTCGGTGATGCAACTCATTCAGCACAAAACATTTCAACAATTTCTGATAACTCACCCGGACTTTAACTGGATAAGATGGAGGACTGCAAGATAAAAGGATAAGAAAAATATCAAACAAATTAGGGGATTCTCCGACTGGATAAATGCATTTAGCAAGCAGACATAAGTGGAGAAAAAAGCATACCAGTGCTCCTTGTACCACTCTGAGACAAGAGGAATATCTTCAGCCCGTCGCATCCTACCAGATCTCATGTTGAAAGGGCGTGGGGCAAACAGTAATGAAATACCTGCAGCAGTAGTATCAGTGTACAGCTGAGTGTTTTGAAGCAAAGGCTCCACCCCTTCCGGCATAACAAACTCATCGTCCTCTTCTTCGTCGTCTTTCTTTTCTTTCTTGTCTTTGTTGATGGAAAGTATGGGGTGGATCAAAGGATCATAGTAAAATGCAGGTAAATCAGGATCCTCCGTTTTAATATACATAATCATCGGTGTATGATAAACACAGAGCTTCACTTTCCTGGGCCTATTGTTGTATAGATGAGGAAAGGCAATTCTATACTCCGTCCTCAGAGGCGACCGGATGATAAGTTTATTGATGTCATTAAACTCATTCCAGTCCTCATCCCCTTTCTCCATATCACGATACAATGGCTCGAATTTGGGACCACCTGGATTTGAACAAATGAGCAATGAAAGTGAGAACAATGGATTTCAAAAGATACACTTAGAAGTCCATTCAGCATAATGACACTTGCAACAAATAGACTTCACAAGGGAATAAGATGCACATAATATGATGCAAGAAACCGTTTGTGACCACAAGGAAAACCAACAATTCTGTGAAGACAACATACATGAACAGAACCTCCTAATGTGATATTGATGACAAAAGATGATTACCATCAAACTCAACTCAACATCAAACTTCCCAGACATCAAGACATCAAATAGAATGTAAAACAATTGCTATAAAGTAGAAAACTAAAACAAGATTTGACAAGAGTTCCTACATAAGGATGGCATGAACTCAAAATACAAATTGGCGGACCACAATAAGCTTACACAGAAAAGGGTGTTTCTCATAAATTTAAGTTTCCATGTCACCAGAAAAAGAGCATGGTATCCCAGCCCCAAAACTTCCAATTGACATACTCAATGATGCTAAAGCCTCAATCAACATATGCTGGTTCAAACAGAAGAGGAGCTCATACTTGAGGCTAAGACCTCAGAAACAAATAATGCATACGACTGAACTGTTATGATATCAAAAAAAGGCTTAGTTTTCCCTTATTCCACAATGCAAGCATATTATAATGAGACGCTAACTTAGAGGTCAGCAAGCAAATAATAATGAGCCACAAACTTACAGGCCAAACATTTGATTGCTCATTCAGTAATGGAAGGGAACTGTACAAGGAAAAGCAAGACTTACCAGGAATGCACATGTTCAATGCTTTAGCCGTAAAGAAGGATTCCATATCAAATAAGTAGAAATAGTTTCTGTCGATCAAGTCAGAAAGAAGCTGTCCAGCAAGACGATGTAGAGTTGCCATTATTGGAAGAGACAGATGCCACCTCCGGTAACTAGGACCATTGATGAGCTTTGTCTTGACAAGAGGCTTATGGTCGTAAAACCATGTATAAACTGCAGAATCTTCCTCTTCATCCATCTCTAATTGGATTGGCTCCAGGGGATCCACATCTAACAGATTGTCTGCATAGTCTAATGGTGGTTCCTCATCATCAAAAGGTGGAAACCGCATCCTCTTGAAATGTCGACGATCCCTTTTCTCCCTTCGCATCATAATCCACATTGTACCCCACTGAAAGATTTCATAAACATTAGTGGCATGACACAGAGGCGGCAATAAGCTCACAATTAACTAAAACTACTGATCATGCATCCAGCATCCAACTCTGGTTTATTAATAGGAAATTTATTTCAGGCTCTACAGGTCTACAAGTTAAATGTAAATGATAAGAGGGAGAGGGGAGGATACCTGTGCCAAATATATAGGTTCAACAACCCACGGTATCTCGTTCACGAATGTGATTGCTCCAGTAATGTGATACAAAATCTTCACATCACGCACCTACAACCACAGAAAATGGAACCTAAGAAGAAGATACGATGAATCCAACCTTTAAGTGCCAACCGAAACTAAATTGTTCAAATAACACAAAGGCAATCGAAGTTAAATTACCTGCTCCCAAGGCATTGGCATGTTCTCAAGCAGCTTGTACACTGCATGAGGGATAAATTTAAGAGCTCCGAGATAAACTCTTTTATCGTGCCGATATTTCTTGGACGACATGTCTCCATGGTCTCTGTAAAATACCACACCACAGTTAGATGGATACATCTAAAATAACCAATACAAATTTATATATTAAAAAAAAAAAAAAAAACAGGACCTCCTAGTACTAAGCCATTGCCAAGATTATCTGGTCTTTTTTCAAAATTTGAGACCTAACCAAGCATCTAACAATAATATTTACTCAACATCTTAAGCAACTCGTAGATTTCAAACATGGTCACTAACTTCTAATGGTAGAACCTTAATAGTTAATACCTAACCCTGTGTAAATTTCTTCATCTATTACCTCAAACCCTAATATCTTAGGGTAAGATTTTAACATTCCAATACGCTGAAAATAATACTAACGAAATTTGAACTGAAAACATCTAAACCAAAACCCTAAAATAAAATAAAATAAAAAACACAAATCCAAATCCAAACGATATTTGAACTAAAATCCATAGATCAGAAGCTTATTCACTCACCTGATGATTTTACGAACATGTTCCGGAGGCATATCTTCTTTCTGAGTCTCAACAAAACCGAACTTCCTCTTATCGCCATATCTTTTAGAGTTAAGTTGCATCCACTTACGTGCTTTCTCTTCTAAAAGTGCTTCAGTTTCAGCTGGAGTTGGTGGTATACTATACAATGGTTGCATCGCTGGTGGTGGAGGAATTGAAGAACCACCGGTACCAGGTGGTGCAACAGGTTGTGAAGAGGAGCTACTAGCTCCTCCCACGTTGTTGTTCCACATCTTGTGTGACCTCGAACCCTAAACAACCAGATGGATTTACAGTCTTTCTAATTCTTTGGAGAAGAGGTTTAATGGAGTTTTTAGGGTTTTCGAATCTCAACCCTCAGAGAAAAACGAGGGATAGAAGAAGTGGGAGAGAAAGATCGAAGGGAGAGTGGGAGTGAGGGTTTTATCAATAGAGTTGGGCCTGAGGCGGTGATTATGACCGCCTTATGTTTATGGACTTGGATACGGGCTTTTATTGACGGTTCTAGTACTAAGAGCAACTTCAATGGTCCATATCAAATTTGATTGTTTGGCAGGCCAGGTGGATGGACAAAGTTGATTTCGTGCAGTGGACAAAGGGATATTTGAGACAACCAAATTCGACCGTTGCAGTGTGAAGCGACCAGCTCAAACGGACTCGAGGCTCGGCTGCAACTAAACGGAGCATCAGTTCCAATTGATTCGAGCGTCGGCTCAAACTAGCTCGACAACGGTAACATTCCAACAGCAAAAAAACGACCACATTTCCTCACCCCTATATATTCAATTCAAATTCAATCTTCTCTACTAACAAAAACTTCATTCTTCTCTACCCATTTTTAAAGAAAATTATTTTCTTCTCTACATAATTTCAACACAAATTCAATCTTCTCTACATCTTCTCAACACAAATTCAATCTTCTCTACATCTTTTTTCAACACAAATTCAATCTTATCTACATGTTTTAAACACAAATTCAACACTCATTTAATTACCATGTCTCGATCTCGAGATATTAGTCGACAAAGAAATAAAAAAAACACCTAAAAATAAACACAGTCAATATCTACCGAGAGACAAGAAGATTCGGATGAAGATAACAATGCCCGGCTACAGTCATGTCCAGAATGAGCATCTAGTGAAGGTCATATGTCCACACAAACAGAGCGGGACAGTACTCTACAAAAAGCAAGAGGTGGTTGGTACGAAATTCAAAAAGTTTATGAAAAACTTCCTCATGGTGTTAAAACTGTTGTCGATCAATTTCCTTGGGTTACTTTGTACCATATATGAGCATATAAAAATTCGCAAAAACTGGTGGGTATATTGATGGAGCGTTGGTGGCTTACTGCACACACGTTTCATTTTCATGACTTCGAAATAGGTATGTCATATAGTTTGATTTATATTTTTTATGCAATCAATACGAGGATTACAAATGAAAAACAATTTGAAGTTTTTACAGGAATAACACCATTAGATTGTATTTCCTACTTTGAATACCTTCTGGGGTGGGAGATGATGTTCTATTTGGCCATCAAAGTTGGTTGGCAGAAGAGCGATAGAAAGATGCACTTCCGTTGTACTTTCGGGTAACAACACAACAAAATCATAGAGGTTTACGAAGTTGTGGAATTCCTGATTCCGGTTTAAAGTCATTTATATTCAACAAATTGCATGGTGGTAACAATCCCGATTCGGCGGAGTATGTCCCTGCTAAAGATACAGAAATTGCTAAGGTGTTTATTTTATGGATACTTGGTTCATGTTTTTCCCCTAATTCAAACTCATGTACTCAAGTGGGATGGATAGAGGCGTTGCAAGATATGGAAAAGGTTGTCAATTATGATTGGGGGTCCGCTATATTAGCTGAATTATGCATTTGTATTGATATCGTCCGTTGTACGGCGTCAAACATCGAAGATCTATGGGGCATCCTTGAGGTAAATACAACAATACATTCCTTTGGCTTTAAATAAGTGTACAAATATCTAGCAAGTTAGATTGAATATAGTTTACTTTCCTTTATATGTTTTTTACTCCAGTTTTGGTGGAATGCATATTTCAACATTGGTGTACCAAGACTTTATGACTACAAGCAAAAATATTGGCCAATGATAATGAGGTACGATGGTGATAATTGGGTGCCAAAATAAAAAAAAATGTATAAGCGAGATAACATTCATGTGTGGAGATACCAAATGTCGATTAGGAACAAATATAATGTTATTTGGAGGTCATATGTGAATTTTGAAGAATATGACAACGATATTGTCCGAAAGATCATAGAATTTTCACTCCAGCGCATGGTTGTACAGTCCTTCCGGTGATATTGGTGTTTATTTTTTGGGGGAGAGATATGCTAAACAGTTAGTTGGTCAAGTTGGAGAGCCACATAAACCTCCACGTATAGCTACCATGTACGGGTCGAGATACGTAGAGGTAAAAGAAAGAATTTGGGTAAGTTATGAGACTAAATTCACCCCTTTGTGACGAAAACCATTACGATCGATGGTACAAGAGTGTTACAGAGCCGATAATTCTTAGAGAAGTTTTAAACATCTATGGGCTGGATTTTATCGCATTGGACAGAGCATAACCAAAATTGGATGCTCCATCACATCTACCACCAATGATTCCAACTTTCACTAGTTATCCTACACTAGGAGCTTCATCTTCGTCGACCCTTTCAAGACGACGAACCAGATCTTCTTCTACATCGGCTAGGTATGATTTGCCAGTTTTGAGTTGGGAGCTAAAAACTTGTAATCTTGCTGGAGGGCATCAGATGCTTCCCATTGTCTCACAACATCATGATTGTCGTAATTCTTGTACAGGCACATCGGCAACTCAAGAACAACTGAATCAAATTGAGTCAAGACATATTGAAACTAGACGTATATACCTACAACAGTTGCGCACATGTAAGGAGACCATGAACTTCAATCCCAAATTTTCTCAATGTATAACAACTCTATATTCCCAAAAAGCAGTGCGAGAAACACACGTACCTCTTGGGCAACAATCTCCATATCATCCAGTGTAACATTCTCCAATTCGTCTAGTGCAACAATATCCATATCGTCATGCCAGTGAACAATCTCCCAAAGGGTATCAAGATTATAGGAGATCATTAAATTTCTATGGCTCTCCAACTGATGCTACATTCCATGGTTTGGAAATCGGAGTAAAGGACATGATTTTGAAGGATCTCAAGCTGCAGGATCAAATCAAGGATTTGCAAGTATGATGTAAGGAAGAACGTATAAGTGGAACTGGAGTGAAATGGAGCCCAATAGTAAAAATCATGCTTTAATTAAATATTTTTGAATTGAAGTTATAAATGTAACTGTTACATGTAATCAGTACCACTACTAATTTATCTATAAAGTAAATTTAAACTTAATCTGAGACGTTCGACAATAATTAAAATTTAAAACAACTACATCAGTATCTTGCTCGAGTATTATGTGTACTTCTCAATACCCAAAACGAGATATCAAAAAATACTTTAAGATTGCGTAATGAGCTTTATAAGTAAAAATTCTTCTTTTTCATCTTCGACATTCCTCTCGAGCTTGCAATACAACATCAGCATTTGTCTCACCCCTAAGTCGATAACGATTAACAAGCCGAACCAGAGCTATGAATTCTATTTTTATACCAGATGATTCCAAAACCTGCAATATCGAATTTTTTAGTCATTGAAGCATCTACAAACATGATATTACAATCAACATTATTGTTAAGAAATTCATTAGTCAATCTGCATTCTGACTGAAATGGTTGAGCAGTGGCTGGAGTCTTTTGAAGTGTCTTATACAAAGCCTGAATTTGATGAAGATAATCTAGTTGAATTTTAATATCATGTATGACAAACACATGATTTTGTGCCAAGTGTTCTATACTAGCCTTACGCCTAGGTTTCCGTATCTGCCAAAGCACAAAAACGTACTTATGTTCATCAACTAATAAATTATGAGTTTGCTTAACATTTAAACAACTAATCATCCCATTAATGAATGCTATTATGGTCAGCTAAAATAGAGAAGGGTTGAGGAAAGCTATCAAACCAAACAACTTTTGTGAAAGCACATTGAATAAACAAATGTTTCGTAGACTCATCAGAAGCACCACATAATGAACGTAGAGAATCTTCAGTAATTCCAAATTTAAACAAGTTGGATTTTGTCACGCCCCACTTCGAATTCTAGGTCGGCCGCCCTAAAATCCCAAGTGTGACATACTCATGGACCACTTTACATACTTAAACCGTCAAGCTAACAAATGGAGATCAGGTTATTGTATGGAGCACATTCACAATAATCCAAATATAAATCAATTTTATTTATTGAAAGTGACAAAGAAGTTGAAAGTATATTTATAAATATTTGAAAATAAATCTCGACACACAGGCCGGTCCCAAAATAATGCTAAGAACATATAAGGAAAAACAAATCAAAAGAAGACAACTTCTCAGATTTAAAAAAAAAAAAAGGTCACTCCACGATCACAGATCCCTGAAAAATAGTAAGTTGGGTCAGACCCCAAATAATAGTAGGCTTTCGCACGCTTATAATCTCGTAGGATTCTTCCAATAGATCAAAAGTTTAATTGAATGGAAAATAATGACAAAAATCTAAGGATGACCAGTTTATTCAAAACCAATTGAAGAGGATAAAATAATTTAGCAAAGATGACCCTTAACTGTTAGCAAAGCAGGTTACCCAAAGATATTTCAAATTAACGAACTAAATTACTCATCAAACTACTTACTGTAAGGAATTACACTCCTAGATAATACAACATCTCACTCTCTTAATTATTAGCTAGAACAGTAAGTTCACTAATAATTCATCTGAATCTAATCTAGTGCACACTACACCTGCCGTATTCGGTGCACTTAATTAATGAACCTTGTGTGGTAGAACTAAGTGATCGCATCAATCTTTCAATCCAATGGCACCAAAAGTTATCGTGCAACCCTTCCATCATCGCATTTTTAAACCATGGAAACGAGAAAACCGCGGCACCGCATACAAACAATATACACTCACCCAATAATATAAATTCTCTTTTTAAATCATTCGGATCATTAGTTTACATCTTCCCCAACATCGTAAGAACACTATAACCATAACATGAGAAATTGACCCCATAGACTTCCAAAACAGGAGTACTACTCCACTTGTTACACTTTATCTTTATTATCTAACTTCTTAGACTATAACCAGTAAAAGTTTAGTGCTCAAAGTCTAGCCATCTAGCATAGTACATTTTCATTTAAGAAAAGGGGTCACTTTTCCCTTACATTCTAGCACAATATTACGTGTAGATATACACTATACAGTATGCAAAACAATGAAGTTCAAAAGGAAACGTTCCCTTTAAAGCAAACGGACATAATTCACGTCTACACATTAGTCCTCGCATGATGATCAAGACTTAATTATAAAAGCTATATTTGCAGGCACTATCGTCGATTAGTTAGGTATCAAAAATTATTTAGACAATGAATAAGATCGGTAGTAAAAATGTCATCCCTTTTTCTTAACTCTAGGTCAATGCAAACGTCAACCATATTTAAATCCAAAAATATGAAATCCATTCAAAGTATCATACCGTACACCAGTGAAAAACGAAATCAGTTTCTTATATTGAAAAAAAATCCGTAAAGATAATAAAAGTGAGAAAACCTACCTGCTTACACGAGAGACCAGTTTTCCTTTTGCAATATCAATCTTTAACTCCAATTATTTTCCTTTTCCTATTCTTGCTTCCAATCCTCTTAATTATTTTTAAAATCTCTTTTTCTTAATTCACAAATTATCAAGCATATTCTCAAACATTAATTGTATCCCTTAAGCATAGATTATCTAACCAAAGCATAACCTATTTAATTGAATCACAACTAATTAGGAAAAATTATGCAAACAATTAAAATTCTACAAAGTAGTGATTGAGTGAATTATAAAATACAAATTAGAGAAAAATAGAATAGTTACCAATTATTCATGCATAAATAGCTTCCTCCGTGCCTTGATTACGCGAGAATTAGCTCATCATTATCATGGAAACATGCTCAAAATTCATCTTTATTAATGCTCAAAAATGGTTCACAAATGATGAAATGGGAGAAAAATGAATAAAATCGGGTTTTGTAACACTTATATTTGTTACAAAATTAATTGTTACAGAAAACGATAAAAGAATACCGTCACTGGCACTGTTGAAGAACGACGGTCTTTAAGGGTCTTATGTTCTTCGTACCTTCTTCACCAGCCGAAAAATTGTTTTTCCTGCAACTTCGATTTTCCGATTCTGTGCTGCTCCCAATTCTCTCTACTCCTTTCCTCTACATCCCAGAAGCTATTTATAACCCAGAAACACCTCCAATTCTCGCCAATTACTCCTAACAATCTTCACAGTAAAGAAATATTATTCTCGGGAATAATTTTTTATTTTCTTTCTCTGCGTGACATGAAATGTTCTGTTTATCTCTTTACGCGTCAAATATCCCTCAGTCAATGCAGAATAACATTCCAGGATAATATATCTTCCAATCAATGAGTGTCTTCCATATTATCAAAAATATATTCCGAGAATAATACACCCTATGTTTGATGAGATTCTGTGATTTAATTGAAATGAATGCACTTACCACCTCTGTTGTGATCTAACAGGCTGGTACATATCCGAAGCAAGATGAAAATCCAATTGAATCTTCCTCAAAATACCAAACATCAAATACGCAGGAACTGGAAATTTGAATCCAGAATTCCCGCCAAAATTTTCTTTTCAAACGATGAGGGTGAAGTGCCCTGAATCCAAAACGCGGGTGCCTTTAACAGCTCGACTGCCTTGGGGGTGCCCTTATCCATTTTCAGGGTGCCTTTAGTAATTTTGGTGGGTGCCTTTAACATTTTTTCTGGGGTGTTTTCAACATTTTTTCGGGGTTCCTCCGGTGTATTTCTGGGGTGCTTCTGGTGCATTTCTGGGGTGCCTTTAGTACTCTATCCTGGGGTGTAAAGCACCACTTTACGAGCCAATTTCGTCGCAAGAGTTTATTTCTCTAAAAATACCTACAAAGACATAAAACACCATAATAAGTACAAAAATGGGTACTAAACAATAGAGATGAAAATAGACACATAAATGCGTCTATCACCTCTCTCATGGCTGCTGGAATCTCTAGTAGGAGAAGTTTCGGTGGAAGTTTTTCTCCTTCTCTAAAATTCTTCTATTTTAGGTTTTTGTTTCATAAAAGAGGAAACCTAACCACGTTTATCTATCTAAATATTTTTGGTAATTAAGTTTAGAAAAGTCTTGGATATCTAGCTAAATGCAGAGAATTGGTCTAGTATCCAAACCCATTAAACAACCAATTGCGGCCTATAAGAGTGATATCCAATTAATTTAAAGTGAAAGAAGAAAAGGGATATTACAGTCTCCCCCCCAAATAAAAAGGGATTTTGTCCTCGGAATCAGTCTGCGTCT
>JAJJMB010002383.1:0-12508 GCA_023531105.1 Papaver atlanticum | reverse complement strand
GGTGTGGAAGCTAATTTAGATGCATCATGCTCCACGAGCATGCTTGCAAGGGGAAATGGACGTGAATTTACCTATCTTTAAGGCCCGGATCGTAGCTTTCATCATGGCGCATCGAAGAAGTTATGGCCTGCGCGCCTTTCGGTCCGTAACAGTTGGTATCAGAGCAAGTTCCGAGATAAATCTAGGGATTGTGCGGAGTGGACTCGTCAGCGAGTATTTTTCTTTCAAAAGGAAATAAAGTTTGAAAGTAGGCAAACTTTTGCGCGGAAACGGTTTATAACTGCTATGCCAGTTACTTTGCGAATCGAGTTCAGCTTGTTTAAGTACTGTGAGTTTTCCTGGCCTAAGTGGCACCCAATTTACGAGTGGATATCCGGAAGACCGTCTGGGACGGTGGGTAGAAAATGGGACTTATCATCCTCACACGTTGTAAACTGGCCAACGGTGTGCGTTGTCAGGCCCGGCTAGCATCCCACTTACGAGTGGCTACTTGGATGACCGTCAGGGACGATGGGAAACTGGATTCTGTTCCACACAGTACTGCGTAAAGATCTTTTCATTTCGATGACATCTTCAACCTTGTGAATCTTAGGGATTCCTGGGTGGTGGTATGGGACGCCATCTAGGATACCTTGTTGAGAAATCCCTTTTGGAAACTGGCCAATTGAGATTCTTGTTAACGTTGTGGACTCTTTTTGTTCGGGAATCCAAACCGATTAGTTTGTCCACAATAGTTTTTATTTTGAATTTCGGGGACGAAATTATTTAGAGGGGTGAATAATATAACACCCCATGTTTTTAGCATGGCGCATGCTAAAATATGCGCCATGGCCTGAGATGAAGCTTCATCCAAAGCTTCAGTTGGTTGGTAAGAGGTAGATTGGCTTAGGGCAAATACCGCGCAAAAATGGCGCATTATTTTTGGCATTTGGCCAAGAGCCAATTCTCGCATCAAATGATGCATTAGGCCAGCTGGGTAGATGGCCTTGAGCGTTGCAGCGCAATCGATGCGCATTATGTGGACAATTGGCCTAGAGCCAATATTGCACAATTATTATGTATCAGGCCAGAGAGGGTTTCCCGAACGAGTGTTGCGCAATCATTACACGCAATCATTGTGAATCAATAGTGAAGCAAGCATATCAATTTGCTCCCCTTTTCCCAGTTGTAGAAATTGCAAGTTAACATATATAGGGAGGGGTAGTTGGTTGAAGTTTCATATGCGGATTATGCACAAAGTAAGCTTCATAGCTTAGCCGAAATAGTATAAATGTTGCGTAAGCCTCATTTATAGTTGCGTAGCGTTGCCAATGGGGCATATGATGCGTAGGAATCACTATGCGATGTTGCGGACCCGATGATGCATAATCATTGTGCATCTTGACGGAACGGCCTATACGGACCATGACATTACCATTATTGCTAGGCCACGGCCTCGCAAACGAGTTGGTTTAAGTTTTATGTCCATTCGAGGATGAACTATGGTCTGTGCTTGATCCCTTTAGAGTATGGAAGGGTACGTAGGCTGCCGCAATGAGTTGCAGCATTGTCGGTCCAGCACTTTGTCGCTCATATCATCTATTTGAGAGATGATTGCGGCACATTGGCCCCTCATATCATCTAAACTCGGTAGCTCGATGCAAGAGATTATATTGGCCAGACTTGATGAGTCAAGTTGCATGCCGGCCAGTGGATGCTCATACTTCATATCAAGCCGTTCGACTTAGGCATTTACCAATGATGCATTGGGCATGGCCTCGAAATTAAGATACATCAATATGCAAGTTAGCAGAGCTTGCATAAGCCTAAGGAAAGTAAGGCTTGAGCCTGATAGCTGCACCCTTGGCACGAGAAGGACAAGTTGATGCATATAAGTAAGCAACAGCCTATCTGGAGGCTAAAAAAACCCCGAGTGTCGTAATTTAGCTCAAGACGGGTCTAAATTGATTGGAAACATCCCAACGATCAAGACGTGATTATCACGGTCTTGGAATTTTAGCCAAATTCCATCGTTTAGAGCCTCAAAAGGCCGTTTTTTCCATTTTAAGAAAGTTCACGTTTTCTTAATAAACCATTTGCGGAACAAGGGTGAGTTGGTATGGTGTGGAAGCTAATTTAGATGCATCATGCTCCACGAGCATGCTTGCAAGGGAAAATGGACGTGCATTTGCCTAGCTTTAAGGCCCGTATCGTAGCTTTAATCATGGCGCATCGGGGAAGTTATGGCCTGCACCCCCAGGCGCGCATGGCGTAAATTTTCCGGTCCATCACAGTTGGTATCAGGGCAAGTTCCAAGATAACTCTAGGGACTTTTCGGAGTGGACTCGTCAGCGAGTATTTTTCTTTCAAAAGGAAATAAAGTTAGGGAGTAGGCCAACTTTTGCGCGGAAACGGTTTATAACTGATATGCCAGTTACTTTTCGAATCGAGTTGAGATTGTTTAAGTACTGTGAGTTTGCCTGGCCTAAGTGGCACCCCACTTACGATTGGATATCCGGAAGACCGTTTGGGACGATGGGTAGACAATGGGACTTATCATCCCCACACGTTGGAAACTGGCAAACGGTGTGCGTTGTCAGGCCCGGCTAGCATCCCACTTACGAGTGGCAACCTGGATGACCATTAGGGATGGTAGGAAACTGGATTCTTTTCCACACAGTACTGCGTAAAGATATTGTCATTTCTATAACATCTTCAACCTTATGAATCTTAGGGATTCCTGGGTGGTGGCATGGGACGCCATCTAGGATACTGTCACATGCCCATTTAATCTCCTAAAATTTTCATGGGACATGACCGGCAATGATTGTGGTTCAGTGAATCAACTTCACCCGCAATCAATCAGCCTTGCATACTCGCATCAAAGTACGCATCTTCCTTCACTCATAAGGCTTTGCACAACGGAAGTCTTTTATTCTTTCTCTCTAACTCTTCATGCCCCCATAAGCATAAGAGGTTCTTCCATGTACTTAACCAATTCTCACACAAACCAGCAACACAATGAACACAAAAGATACTGCAACAAACCCATTTTATTGAACTAAAGGAAGATTACAAAACTCGTCCATCACATGGACCAAAACATGCCATTCACCCTCTTGGTGAATGCCTAAAACACTCTTTACATCAGTGGTTCTTCTCTCAATTGAACAACACCAACATTATTGATTCCTAAGCTATTTATACTAACTAGGATCAGGCCAAAACTTCTGTGCAATCGCTTGCACAAGCCTTGGACAGCCAAGTGTCCAAGTAGTTTCCATAACTTCCAATTTCAACTGCCACCTTTTATGTTGTCACGCCAACTGGTGCCACACCTATTCTTGGTGGTTATGAAGACACACAACTGGTTATAAACTCCTTCTATAACCGTTTCTCCCTTGTCTCACACATTTGGCATGCTTGTAAATCTCGTAACCAACTCCTAACCGTCACTTGAGCCATATTGCACCACTGTTGTGCGTTACTAAATTCTATCTCGCTCCAAAGCTCAGCCATCTTGGCCCTACATGCTGATCACTCTAAGATAATGCACATACAATCCTTGTGCTTCAATCATCAAGGCCAACTCCTTAAGCTCATTCTAGTTTCTCATGCGTCATATGCTTCACTTAGCCAATTTGATTGACAATAGTAATGCCACTCTTGCATTACTAGCTTGTTTGTATTGTTCAAGCTTTGGCCAGCCTTGAACTAATGCCATAGACCAAATCCTAGCCTATTCTTCATTCTTGCATCATCCTTGAGTTTGGGTCAACTCAATTCCACGGATATGCATCAATGCCAACATCGCATGTTGCATCTGTCAACTTTGGCCATGTCTTGCCAATCCCTCAATGAAGCCTCATTGTGTCGGAAAATAAGCTTCATTACTTAACCAAATGTCTTCACAATGTAGCGCTACCTTTTTTTTTCACTGGCCCTACGGGGTTATGCCATTCTTAGTACTTAACAGTCTATGTAACGTCGCGCCATTCTGGCTGCACCCTGACTTGGCCTACAACTCTGTAGCTCGCAATCATTATGCGTCACTTGCCTGACCAGTAACAAACCTCCCCCAGCTAATCCGTTCAGCGCCCTCGTTGAACGCAACAAAGTATACTCGTTATACTTGTTCACTGGCCTTGTACGCTTCTGAGCCCTTCTAAGAAATCAACAAACTTTGCTTGGCCTTTAACCTTTCCAAAACTTCTCTGCCTAGTACTTTATGCCATCACTTAGCTTACTGCCTTGCCATTGATCCTACTGACTTGCACTGTTGTTGTCACATTGGCCTACGCTTCAACTCCCACTACAATCGCATATCAATACCCAAATGCACTTGCGATCTGTTGTTATGCACTTTCAGGACCTTTTCTGAAATTCGGCAGTAATCTCCTTAAGCTAAACCCTAATCTAATTTTCCACCTCCGATTGCATCAACATCACAAATATTTTCTCCAGCCATTCCGTGCCTAAGTGTACATGCAAAACATCCAACATATCACCCTGATATGCATAACTTAGCTTACTGCCTTCAATTCCGACTGACATTGCACTCTTGCAATTCAACAAGCCTTACTGTAGACCAAGTGTTCTTCAATCATATGCGCCTACGCCAAATCATATCATGCCTTAAGGTATGCATTGCGAATGAATAGTGAAGCAAGCATGTCAATTTGCTCCCCTTTTCCCAGTTGTAGAAATTGCAAGTTAACATATATAGGGAGGGATAGTTGGTTGAAGGTGCACATGCGGACTATGCACCAAGTAAGCTTCATAACTTAGCTGGAAGAGTATAAATGTTGCGTAAGCCTCATTTATAGTTGCGTAGCGTTGCCAATGAGGCATATGATGCGAAGGCATCACTATGCCATGTTGCGGACCTGATGATGCATAATCATTGTGCATCTTGATGGAACGTCCTATACGGACCATCCTATTACCATTATTGCTAGGTCACGGCCTCGCAAAAAAGTTGGTTTAAGTTTTATGTCCCTTCGAGGATGAACTACGGTCTGTGATTAATCCCTTTAGAGTAGGGAAGGGTACGTAGGCAGCCGTAATGAGTTGAAGCATTGCCGGTCCAGCACTTTGTCACTCATATAATCTATTTAAGAGATGATTGTGGCACATTGGCCCCTCGTATCATCTAAGCTCGGTAGCTCGATGCAAGAGATGATTGCGGCCAGGCTTGATGAGGCAAGTTGCCTGCCGGCCAGTGGATGCTCATAATTCTTATCAAGCCGTTCGACTTAGGCATGTACCAATGATGCATTGGGCATGGCCTCCAAAGTAAGATACATCAATATTCAAGTTAGAAGACCTTGCATACGCCTAAGGAAAGTACGGCATGAGCCTGATAGCTGCACCCTTGGCACGAGAAGGACAAGTTAATGCATATGATCAAGCAACAACCTATCTGGAGGATAAAAAAGAACCGAGTGTCGTAATTTAGCTTAAAACGAGTCTAAATTGATTGGAAACGTCCCAACGATCAAGACGTGATCTTCACGGTCTTGGAATTTTCGCAAAATTCTATCGTTTAGAGCCTCAAAAAGTCGTTTTTTCCATTGTAAGAAAGTTTAAGTTTTCTTAATAAACCCTTTGCGAAAAAAGGGTGAGTTGGAATGGCGTGGAAGCTAATTTAGTAGCATCATGCTCCACGAGCATACTTGCAATGGAAAATGGACGTGCATTTGCCTAGCTTTAAGGACCGGATCGTAGCTTTTATCATGGCGCATCAGGGAAGTTATGGCCTGCGCGCCCATGCGCGCCAGGCGTAAATTTTCCGGTCCGTCACAGTTGGTATCTGAGCAAGTTCCGAGATAACTCTAGGGACTATGTAGGGTGGACTCGTCAGCGAGTATATTTCTTTCAAAAGGAATTAAATTGGAGAGTAGGCAAACTTTTGCGCGGAAACGGTTTATAACTGCTATGCCATTTACTTTGCGAATCGAGTTGAGCTTGTTTAAGTACTGTGAGTTTGCCTGGCCGAAGTGGCACCTAACTTACGAATGGATATTCGGAGACTTTCTGGGACGGTGGGTAAACAATGGGACTGATCATCCCCACACGTTGGAAACTGGCAAAAGGTATGCGTTGTCAGGCCCGGCTAGCATCCCACTTACGAGTGGCAACCTTGATGACTGTCAGGGACGGTGGGCATCTGGATTCTGTTCCATATAGTACTGCGTAAATATCTTTTCATTTCGATGACATCTTCAACCTTGTGAATCTTTGGGATTCCTAGGTGGTGGTATGTGACGCCATCTAAGATACCTTGATGAGAAATCCCTTTTGGAAACTGACCAATTGAGATTCTTGTTAACGTTGTGGACTCTTTTTGGATTCCTGAGTATGCAGTATGGGACGTTTGCTCAGAAGGTCCGAATTGATATTGCATGACAAAGTTGAAAAAACACGTGATTTCTGAGCATCTGGTATGGGACTTTTGTTCAGGAATCCAAACCGATGAGTTTGTCCACAATAGTTTTTGTTTTGAATTTTGTGGACGTAATTCGTTAAAGGGGTGAATAATGTGACACCCTTGTTTTTAGCATGGCCCATGCTAAAAGATGCGTCATGGCCTGAGATGAACCTTCATCCAAAGCTTCAGTTTGTTGGTAAGAGGTAGATTGGCTTAGGGCCAATACCGAGCCAAAATGGCGCATTATGTTTGGCATTTGTCCAAGAGCCAATTATCGCATCAAATTATGCATTAGGCCAGCTGGGTATATGGCCTTGAGCGTTGTAGCGCAATCGTTGCGCATTATGTGGACACTTGGCCTAGAGCCAATATTGCACAATCATTGTGCTTCAGGCTAGAGAGGGCTGGCCGAGCGAGTGTTGCGCAATCATTACACACAATCATTGTGCGAATACGCAATTATTACACGCAATCATTGTTCGCATACGCAATCATTACACACAATCATTGTGCGAATATGAAATCATTACACGTAATGATTGTGCACATACGCAATTATTGCGAAAGAATAGTAAAGCAAGCATGTCAATTTGCTCCCCTTTTCCAAGTTGTAGAAATTAAAAGTTAACATATATAGGGAGGGGTTGTTGGTAGAAGGTGCATATGCGGACTATGCACCAAGTAAGCTTCATAGCTTAGCCGGAAGAGGATAAATTTTGCGTAAGCCTCATTTATAGTTGCGTAGCGTTGCCAATGGGGCATATGATGCGAAGGCATCACTATGCCATGTTGCGGACCTGATGATGCATAATCATTGTGCATCTTGACGGAACGGCCTATACAGACCATGCCATTACCATTATTGCTAGGCCACGGCCTCGTAAACGAGTTGGTTTAAGTTTTATGTCCCTTAGAGGATGAACTACGGTCTGTGCTTGATCCCTTTAGAGTAGGGAAGGGTACGTAGGCATCCGAAATGAGTTGCAGCATTGCCGGTCCAGCACTTTGTCGCTCATATCATCTATTTGAGAGATGATTGCGGCACATAGGCCCCTCATATCATCTAAGATCTGTAGCTCGATGCAAGAGATGATTGCGGCCAGACTTGATGATGAAAATTGCATGCCGGCCAGCGGATGCTCATACTTCCAATCAAGCCATTCGACTTAGGCATGTACCAATGATGCATTGGGCATGGCCTCGAAAGTAAGCTACATCAATATGCAAGTTAACAGAGCTTGCATAAGCCTAAGGAAAGTACGGCATGAGGATAGCTGCACCCTTAGCACGAGAAGGACAAGGTTATGCATATGAGCAAGCAACAGCCTATCTGGAGGCTAAAAAAGACTCGAGTGTCGTAATTTAGCTCAAAACGGGTCTAAATGGATTGGAAACAGCCCAACGATCAAGATGTGATAATCACTGTCTTTGAATTTTAGCAAAATTCCATCGTTTAGAGCCTCAAAAGGCCGTTTTTGCCGTTTTAAGAAAGTTCACGTTTTCTTAATAAACCCTATGCGGAACAAGGGTGAGTTGGAACGTGGTGGAAGCTAATTTAGATTCATCATGCTCCACGAGCATGCTTACAAGAGTAAATGGACGTGCATCTTCCTAGCTTTAAGGCCCGAATCGTAGATTTCATCATGGCGCATCGGGGAAGTTATTGCCTACGCTCCCAGGCGTAAATTTTCCGGGCCGTCACAGTTGGTATCATAGAAAATTACGAGATAACTCTAGGGACTGTGCAGAGTGGACTCGTCAGCGAGTATTTTTCTTTCAAAAAGAAATAAAGTTGGAGAGTAGGCCAACTTTTGCGCGGAAGCGGTTTATAACTGCTATGCTAGTTACTTTGCGAATCGAGTTGACTTGTTTAAGTACTGTGAGTTCGCCTGGCCTAAGTGGCACTCCACTTACGAGTGGATATCCGGAAGACCGTCTGGGACGGTGGGTAGAAAACTGGACTAATCATCCCCACAAGGTGGAAACTGACCAACGGTGTGCGTTGTCAGGCCCAGCTAGCATCCCACTTACGAGTGGCAACCTGGATGGCCGTCAGGGACGGTGGGAAACTGGATTCTGTTCTACACAGTACTGTGTAAAGATCTTGTGATTTCGATGACCTCTTCAACCTTGTGAATCTTAGGGATTCCTTGGTGGTGGTATCAGACGCCATCTAGGATACCTTGTTTAGAAATCCCTTTTTGCGAATGGCCAATTGAGCTTGTTAACGTTGTGGACTCTTTTTGGATTCTTGAGTATGTGGTATGGGATGTTTGCTCAGAAGGTCCTAATTGATGTTCCATGACAAACTTGAAGAAACCCGTGATTTCTGAGCAACTGGTATGGGACTTTTGTTCAGAAATCCAAACCGATGAGTTTGTCCATAATAGTTTTTGTTTTGAATTTCGGGGACGAAATTCTTTAAAAGAGTGAATAATGTAACACCCCGTGTTTTTAGCATGGCGCATGCTAAAAGATGCGCCATGGCCTGAGATGAAGCTTCTTCCAAAGCTTCAGTTGGTTGGTAAGAGGTAGATTGGCTTTGGGCCAATACCTCGCCAAAACCGCGCATTATGTTTGGCATTTTGCCAAGAGCCAATTCTCGCATCAAATGATGCATTTGGCCAGCTGGGCAGATGGCCTGGAGCATTGCAACGCAATCGTTGCGCATTATGTGGACAATTGGCCTTGAGCCAATATTGCACAATCATTGTGCATCAGGCCAGAGAGGGCTGGCCGAACGAGTGTTGCACAATCATTGTGCGAATACGCAATTATTACACGCAATCATTGTGCACATACGAAATCATTGTGCGAATAAGAAATCATTACACGCAATTATTGTGCGCATACGCAATCATTGCGAATGAATAGTGAAGCAAGCATGTCAATTCGCTCCCCTTTTCCCAGTTGTAGAAATTACAAGTTAACATATATAGGGAGGGGTTGTTGGTTGAAGGTGCATATGCGGACTATGCACCAAGTAAGCTTCATAGCTTATCCGGAAGAGTATAAATGTTGCGTAAGCCTCATTTATAGTTGCGTAGCGTTTCCAATGGGGCATATGATGCGAAGGCATCACTATGCCATTTTGCAGACCCGATGATGCATAATCATTGTGCATCTTGATGGAACGGCCTATACGGACCATGCCATTACCATTATTGCTAGGCCACGGCCTCGCAAACGAGTTGGTTTAAGTTTTATGTCCCTTCGAGGATTAACTACGGTCTGTGCTTGATACCTTTAGAGTAGGGAAGGGTACGTAGGAAGCCACATTTAGTTGCAGCATTGCCAGTCCATAATTTTGTCGCTCATATCATCTATTTAAGAGATGATTGCGGCACATTGGCCCCTCATATCATCTAAGCTCGGTAGCTTGATGCAAGAGATAATTGCGGCCAGACTTGATGAGGCAAGTTGCATGCCGGCCAGTGGATGCTCATATTTCCTATCAAGCCGTTCGAATTAGGCATGTACCAATGATGCATTGGGCATGGCTTCGAAAGTAAGTTACATCAATATGCAAGTTAGCAGAGCTTGCATAAGCCTAAGGAAAGTACTGCATGAGCCTGATAGCTGCACCCTTGTGCGAGAAGGAAAAGTTGATGCATATGAGAAAGCAACAACCTATCTGGAGGCTAAAAAAGACCCGAGTGTCGTAATTTAGCTCAAGACGGGTCTAAATTGATTGGAAACGGCCCAATGATCAAGACGTGAATATCACGGTCTTGGAATTTTTGCCAAATTCCATCGTTTAGAGCCTCAAAAGGCCGTTTTTCCCGTTTTAAGAAAGTTCACGTTTTCATAATAAACCCTTTGCGGAACAAGGGTGAGTTGGAACGGTGTGGTTGATAATTTAGATGCATCATGCCCCACGAGCATTCTTACAAGGGAAAATGGACGTGCATTTGCCTAGCTTTAAGGCCCGTATCGTAGCTTTCATCATGGCGCATCGGGGAAGTTATGGCCTGCGTGCCCAGGCGCGCCAGGCGTAAATTTTCCAGTCCGTCACAGTTGGTATCAAAGAAAGTTCCTAGATAACTCTACGTACTGTGAGGAGTGGACTCGTCAGCGAGTATTTTTCTTTCAAAAGGAAATAAAGTTGGAATGTAGGCCAACTTTTGAGCGGAAACGGTTTATAACTTCTATGCTAGTTGTTTTGCGAATCGAGTTGAGCTTATTTAAGTACTGTGAGTTTGCCTGGCCTAAGTGGCACCCCACTTACGAGTGGATATCCAGAAGACCGTCTTGGACGGTGGGTAGATAATGGGACTGATCATCTGCACACGTTGGAAACTGGCTAACGGTGTGCGTTGTCAGGCCCGGCTAGCATCCCACTTACGAGTGGCAACCTGGATGACCATCAGGGACGATGGACAACTGAATTTTGTTCCATATAGTCCTGCATAATATTTTGTCATTTCGATGACATCTTCAACCTTGTGAATCTTAGGCATTGCTGGGTGGTGGTAAGGGACGCCATCTAGGATACCTTGTTTAGAAATCCCTTTTGGCAACTGACCAATTGAGATTCTTGTTAATGTTGTGGACTCTTATTGGATTCCTGAGTATGTGGTATGGGGCGTTTGCTCAGTAGGTGTTAATTTATGTTCCATGACAAACTTGAAGAAACTCATGATTTCTTAGCATCTGGTATTATGGGACTTTTGTTCAGGAATCCAAACCGATGAGTTTGTCCACAATAGTTTTTTTTTTTTGAATTTCTGGGAAAAAATTCTTTAAAGGGGTGAATAATTTAACACCCCGTGTTTTTAGCATGGCGCATGCTAAAAGATGCGCCATGACCCGAGATTAAGCTTCATCCAAAGCTTCAGTTGGTTGGTAAGTGGTAGATTGGCTTAGGGCCAAAATGGCACATTATGTTTGGCATTTTGCCAAGAGCCAATTCTCGCATCAAATGATGCATTAGGCCAGCTGGGTAGATGGCCTTGAGCGTTGCAGCGCAATCGTTGCGCATTATGTGGACAATTGGCCTAGAGCCAGTATTGCACAATAATTGTTTGTCAGGCAAGAGAGGGATGGCCGAACGAGTGTTGCGCAATCATTGTGCGCATACGCAATTATTACACCCAATCATTGTGCGCATAAGCAATCTTTACCCGCAATAATTGTGCGAATACGAAATCATTACACGCAATCATTGTGCTCATAAGCAATCATTGTGAATGAATAGTGAAGTAAACATGTAAATTGTCTCCCCTTTTCCTAGTTGTAGAAATTGCAAATTAACATATATAGGGAGGGGTAGTTGGTTGAAGGTGCATATGCGGATTATGCACCAAGTAAGCTTCATAGCTTAGCCGAAAGAGTATAAATTTTGCGTAAGCCTCATTTATAGTTGTGTAGCGTTGCTAAGAGGGCATTTGATGCGAAGGCATCACTATGCAATGTTGCGGACCCGATGATGCATAATCATTGTGCATCTTGACGGAACGGCCTATACGGACCATGCCATTACCATTATTGCTAGGCCACGGCCTCGCAACCGAGTTGGTTTAAGTTTTATGTCCCTTCGAGGATTAACTACAGTCTGTGTTTGATCCCTTTAGAGTAGGGAATGGTACGTAGGCAGCCACAAATAGTTGCAGCATTGCCGGTCAAACACATTGTCGCTCATATCATCTATTTGAGAGATGATTGCGGCACATTGGCCCCTCATATCATCTAAGCTCGGTAGCTCGATGCAAGAGATGATTACGGCCAGACTTGATGAGGCAAGTTGCATGCTGGTAAGTTGATGCTCATACTTCCTGTCAAGCCGTTCGACTTAGGCATGTAACAATGATGCATTGGGCATGGCCTCGAAAGTAAGCTACATAAATATGAAAATTAGCAGAGCTTGCATAAGCCTAAGGAAAGTACGGCATGAGCCTGATAGCTGCACCCTTGGCACGAGAAGGAAGAGTTGATGCATATGAGCAAGTAACAGCCTATCTAGAGGCTAAAAAAGACCCGAGTGTTTTAATTGTGCTCTAGACGGGTCAAAATTGATTGGAAACGGCCCAACAATCAAGACATGATCATCACTGTATTGGAATTATAGCCAAATTCCATCGATTAGAGCCTCAAAAGGCC
>JAJJMB010002379.1:3002906-3050438 GCA_023531105.1 Papaver atlanticum | reverse complement strand
GCAATCAGTATATGCTGGAGAATTGATTTTTCGCTCATCTTTATATCCAACCTCTTCAGTTTTGCATATCAAAGTGCCTGTATTCTATTTGCTCTTTTATATAAGTGGACAGTAGGAGTCTCTTTGTAAAGATGTAACAGATCTCTCTTGATATCATAAAGGTGCCTCCTAGTTGAGATCTCCCTTGAGAACAAAAAGATGTCTCCTAGTTAAGATCATGAAAATTCTATTCTGATGAGCAAGTGATTGGTACATAACATGGGACTTTGCGATAATTCTGCAGTCCAAATGAGGCTGTACTATCCCACTAGTACAAAAATTGCACCCGGAAGTTCTCCAGACTGGTTCTAGCCCACAATAACAAAGTAACAAACACAAGATCAAAATGTAGGATATTAGTAAATGAATTCCGAAAACACGTGCATAGTGTCTAGGATTCCTAACATATTAAACACCCAAGGAAAAAAAGCTTGGGGCATTCCGAGAATCAAACTCTGGACCTCTCGCACCCAAAGCGAGAATCATACCACTAGACCAAATGCCCAGATGTCATGAAATACAAAGCTGAAACAATATAAATGGAATTGGAGGTCATCCTGATAATACCCTGTATGCCTGATCGGTTACATGATAACAAGGTTTGTTTGTTTAAAAAAGTGTTCTCAGTTTTTCATATAGTTATTCAAAGCCAAAGTAGTTGATTCTGCAGCTCAAGTGTACAAGAAAACAACACAGATCCATACACCTTGAGAACTCAAAATGATAAACTTGTGGCATTCACATCCTGTAGATGAAAGTTCATGTCTTAGCTGATTAGTCATCTTGTTTCTGCAGAATTTTCCATAGCTGATAATTTGCTAAACTGTATCTCTTGACGAGTTGCATGAGTCCCCTAAAATGGTAGACAAGCACCAAAACTATTTTGGGGTGAGATGAATCATGTTTCATCGGTAATGGATGCTAAGGTTTAGGGCATTCCTGGAATTGAAATCAGGACATCTTACACCCACAGCAACACTCATACCACTAGATGAAATGGCCACCATACAGAACAGGATTCCATGCTATAATTAACACCAAATGTCAGCTGATCATACCATACATAACTAAGTAGGCATTGTTAGTGATACCCAAGTCAAGCAAACAATATGTCTAAGTTCGTTGTACTCTCAAGTGTATATAGTATTACACCTTAATATGTTTCATTACATGATCTTACATTACTACTAAGCAAAACATATCAACATGTCTGCAAACACCTCCAACTATTTATAGGTCGTGCAAAACTATATGGTGAACTAAAAGATTTTTGGCTATAACGTTAGTCATGCATACTGCATCACATGACCTACTATGCGGCTACAAATTTGAAAAACAGTTAGTAAGCACGTAATGCATGTGAAGCTGCAACATATCCGTGGTACATAGCCTGAACACACTTAATTCATTTTACAGCATCCAAAATAAGAAAATCTAATCTCAATCTCGCAAATTCATTGTAGGAATCCAATTTATCTATATAATTTTATGCATGAATCTGAACCAGCTCTCTGATAATTCAAAATGGAATGAATCCAGCTCTCTGATAATTTAGCTAATACAGTATCACCAGGGGTAGAATTCCGTCACGGACACCTCATAGGCGCTCACATTGTTAGCATCTTGAGAAGGGATAGAATTCTGTTCTGCTGTTCACAGAGTAGTTGTTATTGAGAATGTGAACGATCTATGCCACTGTCGGTCTTTCAGTTACAATGAAAATGCAGATGGTGTTAAAGGTGGTGCAAGAGTGACAATGTCTAAGTTCATTGTACTCTCAAGTGTATATAGTATTACATGTTAATATGTTTCATTACATGATCTTACATTACTACTAAGCAAAACATATCAACATGTCTGCAAACACCTCCAGCTTTTTATAGGTCTTGTATAACTATATGGTGAACTAAAAGATTTTGGGCTATAACGTTAGTCATGCATACTGCATCACCTAACCTACTATGCGGCTACAAATTTGAAAAACAGTTAGTAAACACGTAATGCATGTGAAGCTGCAACATGTCCGTGGTTACATAGCCCGAAAGCCCTGAACACACCTTTTCATTTTACAGCATCCAAAATAAGAAAATCAAATTGCAATCTCGCAAATTCATTGTGACAATACTTAAGACTAGGAATTCAATTTGTCTATATAATTTTATGCATGAGTCTGAACCAGCTCTCTGATAATTCAAAATGGAATGGACCCAGCTCCTTCCGTTTCTGTTGTCCTATTTAATTATCTTAGGCAGGACCATTGTTGACTATTTAAAGCTTTCTGAGAAAAAAAATGCATCACTCAGATACTTGGCATCTTGTAGCGTACTAGCATATAAATCTTTAATTGATCGCACCTGACAGATATGCATTATCATCTTAAGCAAAATCATTCTTAAGACAGAAATGCATTACTCAGATACTTCGTACTTTGAAACGGCCTAGCATATAAAAAGGATTAGGGGCATTCCGAGAATCGAACTCGGGACCTCTCGCACCCAAAGCGAGAATCATACCACTAGACCAAATGCCCAATTGATATATAAAATAGAACTAAGTTCTTATCACAAACTGAATAGGTAAACTTGATTATGCCTAAAATCACTGACAACTGATAAGGTATTCCCCCTAAATTCTTATACTGTAGGTATTCCCACACAGGGTGGATAGTGACAATATCAATGCTGATGCTAGTAATAATATCGATTATACAGAGCAGCTAAAAATTTATGGACAGTTTAAGGTAGACCTACAAGAATATTGTTGACCAGATATTCATTTTTCCATGCCAATCGGAAAATGAGAAGCAACTACTCTTGGTTAGGGTAGGTGACTAAGGTATCAGCATAAGAATTTCAAGTTTTAGGGGCACTCCTAGAATAGAACCCGGGACCTCTCGCACGCTAGCGAGAATCAAAGCACTAGGCCAAATGCCCTATTGGTATACAAACAGATTTAATTTACTATCATTAGAATTAGAAGTCAACCTGATCACAGCAAAAGTCATTGTAAAAGCTTAATTGATAGGCAATCCCATAATGTCGATTCGTCTGTGTAGAAACACACGTATAATACTTCTAGCAAACACCTACAAATATAAACCAACGAAGAAATGTAGCATAGAACACTTCAGCAATCAGAAATGCAGGACACTTGTGAATATTGTAAATCTGCAATTACAAATAACGCTCTATTTGTTCTAAGGCGTTATTTGTAATTGCAGATTTGCAATATAAAACTATATACACTCTGAACAATATAACAAAATACAAAAATAAAAGCTTCTCAAGGGTCAGGTTAAACTAGTACTACGTAAAACCCAATAGGATGATGACCAGCTTTCCTGCTGCCATCTATGGATCATAAAAGTCAACTCTGCCCACTTCAAATCTCATACTCTCATACAGGTGAAAAAGGTCGGGGGTATTCTCGAACTTGGGACCTCTCGCACCCAAAGCGAGAATCATACCACTAGACACCAGATCACAACTAATTTAATATCATCAGAATTAGAGCTTAGCCTGGCCACACCCAGAGCCAATGAGTATCATTCAGTAAAATCAGTTTCACCAGGTAGAAAATACATTCTTCATATTTATAGGAAACCTAGTGCTATAAATCAGAGGGCACTAATGAGTAGAGTAAAAAGATCCATCAAGAGAAAGTATGCCTCACGTGTACAGTTCAGCTTGCTATAATGATTAGTTCACGTACTATAAATTGATAGACTACAACATTCAAAGACAAGATGAAAATAGCATCTTTTTTTGGAGTCAAATTCAAAAAGAAAATCACTGACCACTCTTGCACATTCTGTAGTCTACGGGCCAGATAAAAGAATTGGATTGGTTCTAATGGATCGGAACCAGACCGTAGTATTTTCTGACCATCTTCATAGACGAAAAAAGGTTACGGTTATTGCAAAAGTCGAACATGGGACTTCTTTCACCGAAAGCGAGAATCATACCACCCGACCAAATGCCCAGTTGGTAAACAAAACAGACTAATTCCCTAAGATCGGAATTAGAGGTTAACCAGCTAGTACCATTAGCCGGGCAAATAAAATGTCACCAAGTTATCTTATCGAGATCCCAAAAAGTATCTCGTAGATAAAATATGTCACAGTTCTATGTCAAACATGGTCACCTGAAACTACAACGCTACGCCGAATCGCATCTAGACAAACTAATATCACTGAATCGCAAAGACGGGAAAATGGATACTGAGTCCTGACTCCTAGTTTAGGAAACCAAAATTATATTTTGTTGGTTTCATTGAGTTGTAACAACACAACCATGAAATCAATTGTTTGATATCATGCCCTCTAATTAACCAAGTAAGAATTTGCTTGTAGCACCCTTAACAGACAGGAAGACATAATAATCAAAAGAGTAAGGGGTATTCCGAGAATCGAACTCGGGACCTCTCGCACCCAAAGCGAGAATCATACCACTAGACCAAATGCCCGATTGGTATGAATAACACAACTAATTTACTATCATTAGAATTAGACAACAACCTGACTGGACCAACAGTATTTTAATTTGAAACATACCAACTTATGATCAAGTAAAGAACACAATCTCTATTTTCCTGTAAAGCTGATGACTGCTAACCAAGGTGTTGATAATTTAAAGCAAGGCAGCCTATCAATCAGAAGGACAAATCAAATGTACAGTTCAACTTGTCACTCTGAATTAACTTTTACTTAACCTGATTACTTTTCAACGTCCAAGGACAGATAACTCTGTACTATTTATACTTTGGACAATCTATCAAAGTGAATTATAGAGTTGGATAAGGCTATTACAATGTAAGACGCAATGGAAAACCACTGACAAATCTATTAGTGGTCTATGAAGCATAGATCATAAAAACAAAATTTCATAGATCCAATGGATCTGAAACCGGCCTTCTTCGCAGACCTACCTAATAGATGAAAAAAGCTTGGGGCATTCCGAGAATCGAACTCGGGACCTCTCGCACCCAAAGCGAGAATCATACCACTAGACCAAATGCCCAATTGATATAGAAAACACAACTAATCTATTATCACCAACATTAGAGGTCAACTTGAGCACAGCTATCAGGCATCATTAAAAGATACAGGGTGAGTTGATAAACTAAAGTATGTGCAATGTTATCTAAACCCTGCACATACATGTACTAAACTACACAAAGCCATATACATTTCCAAGAACAAGAAGTAGAAGCAACATGCATTATTAAAGGGAAACACTAAATTACTAATTGCAACAAGTTTCACTCGAAAAAGAATCAAGAATTCAATGTCACCATATGATCCAGATGACCGTGGCATAGCGCCATAGGTGTTAATAGATAGGTGTAGTAAACTATACAGATCTAAATACACAAACACCCAAAAGGTATGACTAATGTTATATTGAGATCTCAACACAGATTTCATTCAAAAGAAAAACCATATATTCAACTCCAGCATGTGAACTTGCTAACAGCCTTGGTATAAAAGAAATGGAAATAGAGTGCAGTGAAGTCAAATGCAATTAAACCACTACTATATTAACATTTTATTTTATTTTTGCTTGTTTTCTGTTGAGTTATAATCGTGCAATTTTCAATAATAAATGTTGTAAAACAGTTTCCCCAAATTTGATTATAAAAAACTGACAAAAATAAACAAAACCCACGATTTATCTAAGGGAAATTGTGTTCAATTAATTACCTGTGTACGAAATATCTACACAGTATCCCTTCTTCACTAACTCCATTACTCCACTGAAAACCAGAGAAGTCAGAGAGATTTCAGATTCAATAAAGAAATCCAACTAGAGAGAATTAAAGAAAACTAGGGGTTTATGTTGTTCTAGGGTTAAATTTCATTACCTCCTTCTCGTAAAATTGAAGCAGGGGTCACCTTTGGTCGCCAACACTGGTAACTTTCTAGGGTTTCGTTTTTTTCGTCGCCAGTGGAGACTTGAAAGTTGAGGGGAAAGGGGAATACCACCTCGGTCAATAGTGGTCGTCTTATGTCACGGTGGGTTTGCCTGTCTACGGCTCCCACTCCCACCTTCTTTTACCTACGAGAAAAATGCGGTTTAGTCCAAAATCTAATCCAAATAGATGATTCAGTCCTGACTTATCCAACTATGTTCAAATTGTTATAAACCAAGTTTATTTATTAAGATGCCCTTTGTGTCTAATATTAGGGTTTATACATTTTAGGCACCAAAGTCTTCTATCTATATAAATAGAGGCTTAAACTTTGTATTTCATACACATATGAATAAGAAATCTCTCTCTTTTCTTCTCCATATTTTCTGTCTCCTTTTCCTTTTACAACACGTTATCACGCACGATTTTATATCCAACTCTTTCTTTTAGATTGATTTGAACATTTTTTTTTCTTATCTTGTTTATTAACAGGATTCTAAGGTCTAACCAAGTTTTATGGGATTATTCTAGATACACGCCCTAAACAGATCTCAACAAAAACGTTGTGGTGTCCTTAGTGGATCACATGAATTAAAGTGATGATAACAATCGCTTAATGGCCCTTCAAGAGATGACGCCATTATGAATAGTATCCTCTTGTTCATCTTTTTATATATTTTTTTCTTGTCTTATTCTTTTCCGTTAAATTTTGTTTTGGTCTGAATAGATAAGGCATCTATATCTTTTAGTAAAAAAAAAAGAACAGACAACTATAATTACCGTGTATCCACAGTTCCACACACGGTGATACTGGTGGATGATTATTCCACCTATTTTAAAAAAAAAATTTGCCTCCCTCTTTTCTCTCTGCATAACCATTTTTCCCAAATAATTATCTGAAACTTCTGTTCTTCAATTTTCTTCATCTCCAAACCTAGATTTGCTCGGATATAATCCGGGATATCAGATTTTCCGGGTAGATTTGGGTTTGTGTAAATAGTATTTAATGCTTTCAATAAAAAAATCACAATTTTTGTGATTTTAGGTTTTAGTTTGTATCTTTCTGATGGGTATGATGGCATATCTATGCTATCAAGATTTGTTATCTAATAGCCTTAATGGCTTTCTCTGGTGGTGCTGCTGCATTATAATCAAGTATGTTTGGAAAGAAGACGATCTAATTCGGCAAATAAGACCGATTTTGATCGCTTTGATATCAATTTGGGCATATTACTTCTTTTTTATGGAAGCATCTGACATATATGATGTCAATGATCAGGATTCAAAAGATCAAGAAACAAAATGGTTTGAAACCATTATCAGGATGTCAATTTCTTCAGCAGAATGCAAAATCTTAGTACAATTTTCTTTTTTCGTTTCTTTAAGTTTCGAAATTTGTAAATTTAATACTAATTCTTATTTTCTGTTTTCTGATATAATTGATCATGATGTAATCAAAATTTCATATTAATGAAATTATGAGGCATTGCCTTTTTCCTTCAAAAAAAAAAATTTAAAATCAAAGGAGGTTCTGTTTTTGCTGGTGTACCACCGTATTTTCCTCCCTTATGGATTTTATATATGGTCTATACTAATGGGATATAGCTTATCAATTTTTTTTTGAGCAAAGCACACTGAAATTCGGTATTTTGTGAAAAGGTACACTAATAGTCAAACTCTGCAACAAGGTATCAACCATGTGCGAGTCTGACTCAGTGTGACCCAGTGAGTTATCGAAAACGATTTATCCCAAAAATACCCTCCTATACAGTATTTTGGTTAGGTTAAAATAAGAACAGTTGTTAGTACCAACCAGTGATGGCTCCAAAACTGTAAAAATTAAAACAGTTGAAGGAAATGCTGCCATCTCATACAAATGCTTAAACCCATGGTATGCAAGAAACGTAAATTGTCAGGTATATAAATGATAATTGTCATACTTACAGTTCAAATATATGGTAGATAGAATTGTATTTAAGTCACACCCTTAATCAATTTCCGAGACACTGGAGACTGGATACGCAATTAAAATTCAAAATCAGTAAGAAGAAACTCCATCAATGAACATCTATAGAGACTATGCTGATTAATCAATGAACAGAAAACACAGAAAACACATCACGAAACCAAAGAGCGGCCTCATGACCTGCACTCTAACTTCTTCCTTCTCGGTTCTTCTCTTCTGGATCACCTCCAAAGTAGCACTAACAATTGACCTAAATTAAGGCTTCTTAGTAGCACAATGCCTCTTCTTTACTGCTTCGGCAGCAATGTCCTGCGAACAATCAACAAAAGTAAGAGGGGATTCAAGTGTTCAACATAAAAGTGCTACACAAAACAAGTCACATTCAATTATGTACCTGAGACTCCCTCCTGATAAATCTAATACCCCTACCAGGCTAGATCTTTGCATCACTGGATCGACAGAGTTCAGTCCTAAACCAATAATAATTTCATAAGGATTCCGAGCTTTCACAACCAAAAACTCTTCCATCCGATCATAAAAACTCGGTATTCATTTCAAGAAATCACAATCTACATAGCAAATTGTAAAAGTAAACACTTGTAAAACAAAACCTACTTACTTATACACATTAGGAACTTCCAAAGCAATTCCTTCACTGTTAGATGATTCATTTGAGAGGCATCTAAGTAGGAAAAGGGCTATGGTTAGTAACGTTGTCAAATTGAACATAACCATTTACTTTGAATGATAGAGATTCACTTAGAATCAACTGAAATACAATTTCATTCACCTCAAGGACTAACAATTTCATTCGGTACCATAGTTAAGACATGCATCTTAGTACCTGCTAATGCAAAAGGCCAGTTAAGACATGGTTCCACTATCCAACTCCACACCATCATTAAATTACCTTCATAAGTCAGTGGCGATCGATGAGCGCACAACGAGCAAATCCTGCAAACAGAAGACAATCTATGAGAGTCCGTAAAATAAGTGCAGAAACGTAATTGACCAACTTACTCAAATTTTAACTAAACTGAAATCAAAGAGCCTAAAATCTCAAACAGCAAAGGCTTCAGAAAGTACCTCCATAAGTAGTCTGTCAACTTCAATTACTAGAAGATTGGACCAGACTCAAGGAGAATTTAACGTGCAATGTCAAATTAGTCCGCTTGGTCGTCTAAATGAAGGGCTTCCAAGTGCACTCACCGCCCCTAAATCTAAACAACCACCAGCTACATCATGTCAACCAGAAATCAGTTACTACCTTAGAGGTCCAAGATTAATGTATAGAAAAGAAAATAAAACACAGAACAGACTTCAAAAAACACCCTATTATAGGCAAACACAAAGATCAACAGGTATAACAAAGCTGAACAGACTTCATAAAACCCTCTATGAAGGAAATATACCGCAAGCACAAAACCAATTCCGTTGGAACTTAAAACAATGTACCCCAAAAAAATTATGCTACAGACTGGTATGGGTACCTAGTTTAATTTATACTACCATCAAAGTGAGTTACCCATCATAATTTATAGTGCCTTCAAAAATAACGTACTCATTAAATTTATACAACTGTGCTATCGAGTTACCCAATTTATTTTATAGGACCACATGAAACACAAGATGCACTGCTTTCCTTGTTAAAGTGAACTTCGCGGCAGAAAATATGCCCAAGAAAGCCTGGTTTCTCAATACTGGTGTCCTGGATAGCTATTTATTTAGGTATAGCTCATTTCCCTGTTTTACCTGAAGTTCAAGAACCAAATGAGTCATACGCAAATGAAGAAGACTGATATTTTTTCTATATATAATCAATACACTACTAATACTACTGAAAAGAAATTTAACATAGAATGTATACATAAACACAAAGGGTAGATGAAGGGCCACCAAAAACCAATACATATACTCATTCGAAACTAAAATTATAGTTATACAAATGAAAAAGTCGCTGCACTGGCTAGTAGGGATTCGTGAACCCGAAAAGAGACAAAGATTCAATAAAACCACAGCTTCATCTGTACGGGGGACTTGTTTACAGACAATGAGATTATGTCAACGTGCAGCTATAAATTTAAGATTCAACTTCCTCAGGCTCTAGAGATCGATTAATGACTAAATTTTAGACTCTAAATTATAAATGTATCAAACAACCTGCAAGAAACATCAGTCTTTCCAAATGTTAAAGTAAACAGTTCAGTCAAAATACCTAACAAGTCTCCAAAAGAGAAAACATTTCATGATTTCTCATTTTTTTGTTTCTACATCCAACATACTAAACATAAATGTAAAGACTCAACATTCACTGAGATATATATATACCTGAATATTCTTTCGAAACAACGGCAACCCCGTGCATTTTGCACAGACTATCACAGTTTGGTGACACACCTGACAACCCAAAGCACCATATGAATGACACATACATTTAAAAGGAAAAACCAAGTCCGTCCACAGTCGCAAAACAAAAACTCACTCAATATGTGTAAAAATAGTTAAAAGAAAAGGCTTACAGTTCGATACATGAAGCTATCCAATTTATCAACATGCAAGATTCAACATACTCATTTTGTCGTACTACCATAAAGTAAGAAGTTAGATAATTAGTATGAATCATTACATGGAAATGAAACTGAAGTTAGCCTTAAATGAGATATCCTAAAGTTCTTAGAAAATTAGTATGAAACATTTCTATGTAACCAAGACACCATACTCACATTGAATGCGTGGTCATTGGTTTCAATAAAAAGAAAGAAATTACAGTGAAAAAAATTTGAATCATTTTAGTAGACTTGGAGATTTTTCAAATCTCGGAAGCATATTATCAAACAGGTTACCTACATGCTTTTCAATTAACAACACACCACAACATACCATTGCCAAAGTTTTTTTTTTTTTTTTTTCGGATGTAGACCAAGCCGTTGCTATCAATCTCTAAGTAGGAAAAATCTTTCAAACCAAAAGGGGTCATTTGAGGTACTCTTCAACGCAAATTCCAAATTCAAAAATTCGTTGTATACCACACAAGTGACCTAATGAAGAACAAATCAATGTTTAAGAATCTACTGGAGTAACTAATGACGAAATAAAATCTCAGTAAGACAGTGGTGAGAGATCTTTTTAGTTTACAAACTTTCAATCGAAGTACAGTTTCCATTACTACAAGTGGGAGGAGGAAGAACAACGGAAATTGATTTAGATAATACCCAAATTCAGAACAAAATCTACCTATATCCATCCAGAAAAGAGATCGAATTACAAAGCCATTACTAAAACTTAACCTAACTACTATCCCTAACTCGACCAGAGCCCTAACTCGACCAGAGACTATACATGACTAGGGAGGGTATATTTGGAAAGAAATTAAACCGGTAACTCAGCGGGTCAACTGAGTCGTGACTCGTACATGGTTGTTACCTTGTTGACGAATTCAACTATTTCTGTACCTTTACCTAGAATAGCAAATATTCGTGTGCTTTGCTCATTTTTTTTGGTATAAGCTGGTTTTTTCTTTGTTCTCCAATTTTCCCATAGAGAAGAGAAAAACAAATCCATCGAAAGAGGGTTTACAGTTCTATTCCTCAAATGAAACTGTAATCCCCAAAAACTGGTATCCTTTCTCTATTTTTCATTGAGAAGGAAAAGAAAAAAAAATCCATTAAAGTTGGTTTACACAGTTTCCATTCCTTTAATGAAACTAGAATCGGTAAAAATTGGTGTTATCCCAATTTGACTACCTTTACGGTAATTATTTACATGCATGGTTGAAAAACCTACGTCCAATTAAATTGGTATCTTTTGTCCATTAGACGAAGATCATGTAATATATGGTTTCCATTCATTTTTATTTTTTCCGGAAATCATCCGTCTGCTGACTATGTAATATTGAAAATGACAAAAAAATTTATTTGTCGACACAATTTTGTTTATCGTACGAACCAATTGATATTGGTTTTCCCCCATCAATTCTCCTTAATGAGATGTAAAAATTGGTATTCTAAGAATATTTTTTTGCCAATATTGATTTCTATTCTTTCAAAGAAATCTTCATCAACCAAAAAGTAGATTTTTCTCTACAAAGAATACGATAATGATTTCTTTATTTTTCTAAAAGAATCATTTAAACCAATTAGAATTAGATTTCTCTATGGATCCTAAAAGGATGAGATTGTTTATTACGTATTCACAATTGCAAACACTAATTGCTGCATTCCTGAGGAATATTGAGCGATTTTTTTTATATTATTATTTTTTCTTCCTACTGCTACCCTCCAAAATTGGGACCGTTCAACTTGATGTTGGAATAGGTAAAGACATAAAATACCAATGGGTGCACCCGGCTTGTTAGCCAATATTATTAGTCCTTGTAGTGACTATATTGATCTTGTTTTAATTTTCTTTTGATGAAAAAAGAAAAAGGTCCATAATTTCATCTTGTTGGCCCTTGAGGTCATGAAGTTACCAGAGATTTGGTGCTTCAAAACTCCATAGGTTCTTGAGTGTATAGAGTTCTAAAACGAAAATGCTCGATGTCCCCAGAAAAATGAATCTTAGTATCGATATCTCTGCTGCTCAATCTGTTTCTTCCCTATATTTCATATGCTCTTCCAATTTCTGATTAAGCTCTTTTGATTTGATTGTCTTTATACTTGATTTTCATTGTTTCTTTTGTCTAGTTTCTTATAATATCTCTTTCTTCATTTAGTTTTTAATCTCCTTTTACGCTACTTATTTCATACGTACTTTCTTTCTAATCCTTTTTCGTGTTTTAGTAAATTTGATATGGAGTTTTAATTTTTGCAGGTTCCTCTTAGGTGCAATGGATTCCTTCCTATATTGGATTCTTGTGTTCAGTAAATGCTTGATTCTCAAGACAGTTTTGTCGCCTCTGGCTATATTGCCTACTACGGTTCTCCCCCATTCTGTTACATTACAAAATCACATTATTTCATATATCAGTTATTCTCAGTATGAGAGACATCACTTTACTCCAATTCAATTTTTTGAAACCATGGATTTACAGTTTAGTTCCACGACTCAGCAACCGATACAATTAACGCAATTTTTGGATCCAAAACTTAACACTTTAAAAATGCCAAGCCTATTAATTACAGGCTAGTGTAGTCATAATGTGTTATACGAGAAATTTTTCATTGTAAAAACGATTTAAGGGTTTCATTTTTGCTTAGACCCTAGGATTGATTCATTAATTGTTCTCTTTATACAATGCACTTGGCGTGGTAGTCTTTGAAGGACTCGTATTGCATTGACACAAGAAATGTGGTCGAAGAACATATTGAATTTGTAATCTTTTGAGGATTCAAATTTTATTCAGGCAGCCACCTTATTTGCTTACATAAGGTTTAACAATCCTTTATGTGTTTTTAGAAATTTGGTACACAAACAAAAATACTGATTAATTAGTTGATGATTTCAACGTTATAGCTCTCTCGAGGAGTCCTTAAAAATACAAAAATTCATGCTTCGGCAGCATAAATTCTATTATTTTTCTTTCTTAAATCTGCAGTTAGAATTATGCTAGCTTAAACTCGTCTTTGAGGTAGACTAGAGTTATGATTTTGATGCTCGTTTTCTGTAATACTCATATAGTTGAGTTAGCATCCATAAATCGTCAAAAGTTGTACTCTTTTTCCTTAGTTTCAGGTTTTGTCCCACGTGGTTTTTCTTGACAAGGTTTTAGCGAGGCAACATCTCGGACGTTTAAATTTCTTTTAATGTTTATATTTGTGCTCTTTTTTTCCTTCGTCCATATTTTTTCCCATTGGGTTTTACTGGCAAGGTTTTAGTGAGGCAAGTCATTTCAACATGGTGGTCATCCAAGGGGGAGTTGTATCAATTTTTGTTATTTGATGGATTCCCACCATTCACTAGGTCATTTTGTTAGACCAAATCAACATAACCATCTCCTTGAAATTTGGATGTCCTTATGAACCCCATACAGTGTGTTAATAAATACAGTTTTGTTCATTTACACTAATGTATCTATATCTTGGCATTTCGATGAAGAAACTACATCAACTATATCTGCAAATCATCTCCGAGAATCTAGCAACCCAAGACACGAGTCGTCAATATATTTAAAGAAGCATGGAGACTCGAAAAAATTACTGTTAGAAGACTTACACAAAAGAAGACTTAATCAAGTAGCAATTTTCTTCACGAAAGAACAAGAATCTTCTGCATTCAAGAAATACGTTCATCAAATTGGGAAGTTGCGACTCAAAGATTTGCAAGCCAAGATTTAACTGAAGTACTCATCAAGGGGAGAGCCATCATAAATGGTGCATTTACAGGACTTATCGCGTTGTACTCTTTTTCCTTTGTCAAGGTTTTGTCCCACTGGGTTTTTCTTGTCAAGGATTTAACGAGGCAACATTTGCGTGTCCAACAATGTTTCAAGTCTTTACGTGCTTATGCAATTTCAGGTTTTTATCTTTTGAGTTTTCCTGGTATTTTTGTAATGACTTAGCCACAATGGTCATCAGGGGGAGTGTTATAAACCAAGTTTATTTACTAAGATGCCCTTTGTGTCTAAAATTAGGGTTTACACATCTTGAGCACCAAGTCTTCTATCTATATAAATAGAGGCTTAAACTTTGTATTCCATACACATATGAATAAGAAATCTCTCTCTTTTCTTCTCCATATTTTCTGTCTCCTTCTCCTTTTACAACACAAATTACTCCTTTAGATATTCAAAATATATAAAATACATTAATAACTTTCCTCATGCGACTCATGATGATATAGTACTGTATTTAGTAATTTCAAAATAACACAAAAAAAATAAAAAATAAAAATCTTTTGAATCGTTAGTCCAAAATTCGCAAATTTTATATATTGGAATCTACAAAAAGAGTACAATATGACTAGATAATTTTTATTTAAAAAAAATCGCTTCATTGTTATCTCATGCGTACAAAAAAGTACACATGCACACACACAAAATCATAAGATTATGTGGTTATTTTTTCACATGTGCACCACTTTGTATACACCTACAGATATTGATCATTCATAATCAAACACGAACCTATATTTTTCATGAAAAATGCATTGGTACATCAATATGTACACACCAAAAAAACATTTGAACAAATCAACCATTGATACACGCAAAAAGAAATAAAAAATTATGGGAATTACACTGGTGTACAACTATGTACAGATCTACAAAAATTCTGAAAATTCAACATTCATACTCATAAAACGTGGCATATATCCATGAGACAAGACAATGTACACATCTACAAATATTCAGAAAATCCAACATCCATACTCAAAAAATGAGAAATATATTCATGAGAAGGGACAATGGTGTACAACTGTATATACATCTATAAAAGTCTAGCAAATCTAACACCCATACCCATAAAACATGTCGTATGTCAATGAGACGGGACGATGGTATTGGTGTACCACTATGTACACATCTATAAAAAACCTAGCAAATCTAATATCTATACCCATAAAACATGTCATATATCAATGAGACAGGACAATGGTGTGCAACTATATATACCTCTACAAAAATCTGAATATCCAACATTCATGCCCACAAAACAGGTCATATATTCATGAGACAAGACAAGGTGCACCAATTTATACACGCATACAACTTGAATTGCCTACCTAAGCACCAACAACGTTATCCGACTCAGATGGATTTGAACCATCAACCTCCGCAAACCTTGTGATAGGCTTGAGCGCTCTACTATTTTGAGCTTACGAGTTCCTAATATATTATGCAGGTTCAAACTCTGCATGTGTTGTGGAACCAAGATCAACTCTGATAGTTCATAGTTCAAGATTAAAGATATTGTTGTAGCAAATATGTTCCCACAACACTCCTCGAGATTTGTATTGAAAGATATAATCTTAACCGTTATGTGAATTAAAATTTATACCCGATGAATGAATTGTAGACCGTCAGATGATTCACAATATTCCTCGAGATGTGTTCTTGATGATGAAGAGATTTTGGCTTAGCTCTTCAATGACTTTGGATCTCTTAGAATTGTTGATGAGTGAAGAAGGGGGGGTACCTGCAAAGGCACTTTGATGCCTCAATGAGTAAGAGCTCTAAGCATGTTTTTATGGAGATAGAAGGATTAGAAATGTGTACCTTTTCAATTGGAATTCCACCTCTATTTATAGGTTATGGAGGAATTGTATCCAGTCCAATTTCTGTCTAGATACATTTTGACTATGTATCTGGACCAAATGCTTTCCAGGTTCACCTGGTCTAAACCATTTTTCCTTGTTTTTAGGATTTGTAACTTCCAGGTTATACCTGGTCTTCTTAGTAACCGATTCCTAATTTTTCTGAGGATCCTTAACTCCCATCTTATACCTGGTCTTACCCATAACTTATTCTCCCTCTTTTTAGGGATCTTTAACCTCCAGGTTTGAATATGTACATGGTGTTTTGTTGTAGAAGGATAACTGCTAACTTGGCTATAATCATTCTTCCATATTTTTTACCCAAGGTCCCAATACTGGGCAGAATTATTGGGATGAGGCACTTGCGCCCATATACAAACTATATGGTACAAACATCGCCCCCTCTTAATCCTCAACTTGTTGATGGGTTAAGAAAAGAGTCCCTTTAGTCAACTGCTCCATCATTTTACTCAGACGCCCCCAAGCTGCTTGTTGAAGTGACATGGTGGTCTGCTTCCGAACAAGGTTTCACTTGGTGTTGGTGTTATCGGATGAGTTTTCCGGAGCTTAATATGAATGAGTCTTGATGATTCTACTTGCTGTTGTAACAAGTATTTTTGTTGCATTGCGACAAAGTCTTTTCTTTGCAATGTGGCAAGACTACTGCATCGATTGCTATAACATGTTGGCATATCTCTTGGATAATATATGGCTCTTTTGGATCAACAATTAGTGTTGGTCTTTTTTTTGAGACAAGAGTTCATGGTTGCATTGGCGTAAGACTTGGTGAGATTTTGTGCTTGCGATAAGAGGAAGAGTTAAGTGTCCACTTGTGAGGTGAGGTTATAGATGCCTGCATAATGGAAGACTTTCGGCCTGTACTGTGGTTGCGGTATAACTTCACTTTTCGAGAAAAAAAACTAGCATATTTCTTCCGTGAAATATAGATCTTTGTGCATAGATCGGTAAATGTTATATGAATACACTCCAATTGATGTTCCAACGATGATGGTGATGCCAAGACGTGATCTGTACCTTTTAGATGGTTGTAAAATATCACAACTGCTCATGCATTGAGAGCTTGACAAGTGATGTTCTTCTGATGCTTTTTCGAGTGATGCTTCACTATATCTCATACCTAACCAGGGGAGCATGAGGTAAAATATGAAACTTATTCCTTTGAGATCTTCTTATTATATAGCTGTTCTGTTCTTCTCTTTTTCCTCATTTTTTCCTTTTTTTTTCTTCTTATCCTCGCTCTTTTCCTCCATGTTCAACAAAGCCTCTTTCTGCAAATATTTTTTATTTTATTTTTTCTCTTTTGCTCCAGCTCCAAGTATGCTTCTTCATGCAAATGAGTTTTTACCCTTTTTTTTCCTTCACGTTTCATCTCCAAGAAAGCTTCTTCATGCATATAATAATTTTGACTCCATCAAAGATGAAAAAGCGGGGGTCTAACAACCACACCCAATATTTCATTCGGCAATCTGTATGGACTAACTCCAATATAATTCCAAGAGAATCAACTAGACAGCCAGACTCATCAAGGAAAGATATCCAAGAGTTATATCTTTTTCTCAAATCAATCAGCAAATCAAAATGATGGAATCCGTGAACTGATTGGTATGAGAGTAACTTGAACGGTACCAAAGACCAATGTTCAAGTGTCAATCAATTTCTATCAACAACCAAAGGTTGGATTTACCAATTGATTGAACTACGCACAACCTGTGATATTTCAATTATATAAACAAATATAACGCGGAAAAGAAATAACACAGACACCAGAAATTTTGTTAACGAGGAAACCTCAAATGCAGAAAAACCCTAGGACCTACTCCAGTTTTGAACACCACACTGTATTAAGCCGCTATAGACATTAGCCTACTGGAATGTAGTTGAGCCCTAACCAAGTCTCATACCGATTAAGGTACAGTCGCGTTCCTTACGTCTCTGAATCCCAGCAGGACTCTACGCACTTGATTCTCTTAGTTGATCTCAAACACAACTAAGAGTTTCTACGACCCAAAGTCGAAGACTTTATAAACAAATCTGTCTCACACAGATAAGTCTATTCCGATAGATAAATCTGTCTCCCACAGAAGTACCTATGAAGTTTTTTTTCGTCTTTTGATAAATAAAGGTGAACAGGAACCAATTGATAATCCGGTCTTATATTCCCGAAGAACAACCTACAAATATCAATCACCTCACAATAACTTAACTATATGGTAGTGGAAGAAGTTATTGTGGAATCACAAAGAATAAGACGACGAGCTTTCTGATTACTTTTTATATCTTACCTATCAGAGATAAATCTCGAGCAAATATTAGAGAAGATAGTACTCAATATGATACAACAGGTAAGATCAGAACACGCAACTACAGAGAAAATAGTTGGGCCTGGCTTCAGAATCCCAATGAAACCTTTAAGTCGTTCACCTATGATGGTTTTAGGAAAAACGTAGGTTAAAGGAGAATCGACTCTAGTCGCAACTAGTATCACACAGAAGTGTGGGGATTAGGTTTTTCAGTTGCAAGAGTTCTCCCTTATATAGTCTTCAAATCAGGGTTTGATAACTTAGAAACAAAACAATCAATATTCACCGTTAGATGAAAACCTGATTTAAGAATCAAGCTAAGTTTGATTAAAACCAAAGCAATCTCTCTCCACCGTTAGATGGTTTTATCTTGTTACACACAAATGAAATATACCTTCATTTAGATATGGGTAACCGTACCTAAACGTGTATATTGAGTTGGCTCAACAATAGTTAACCGAAGTTAGCCATATGAACACTTTTGTATTAACCACATTCATCTAACACTTCTAGATCAAATGATAATCACATGAATCTAATTGTGTTACTCATAGAGTTGTTCAATTGTTTATATTCTCATACAAGTATACAAGACACAATTGAAACAAAATCGGATTTGATTCATGATTGTACAAAGTACTTATTCAAGAATCAATTCATGAACATTAAGCCACGGTTTGCAAAGATTGCATTCCTTAATTTATTAATGTATTTTTTCATGAGTATGAAATCATATTAAACCGATTTTAGAACTTTAACCACTTAGTTTGCAAATGGGTACGCAAACTTAAGTTACGGACTTTGGTCTTGTCCGACAGTTCGCAAACCGGTATGCATACTGTCATCCCGAACCTAACTCAGGTAGAACCGTTCGCATACTGGTATGCATACTTGGTTCCCGGACTTTAACAGTTAAAACTGTTCGCATACTAGTATGCAAACTTGGTTTCCGGACCTGAATCATACTACAACAATTTTCATACTGGAATGGAGAGACGACCGTGTGGACGGAGATTCCTCAACCGAGAAAACTTCCTAACCTCAAACAGATGCACTAGACGGGAGTGCTTTGAGTTCGAGAGATCAATCTGTAGGACTCTGGCCTAATCCAAGAAATGACCGTTCCAGAGTCAATTCGGTCACAAAGATGGAAGAGGGTTGATCTGTAGGAGGGAAGCTGAGAAGTGTGCGAGATCAATGGTGATCAAGGATTGTGAATGTGTTTAAGGTTTCTGCAAGTTTTCTGTGAACTGTTGAGTTTGAATAAGTTCTGGTTGATTGATTGAATTCTTGAGAGTGATTGCTCGGATCATAATTCTTTTTGTTATTCAATCGTGGATTCAGAGACTTATTTATATTACCAGAATAGTAGACACATTGATCTTTAGTAAGTGTGACGGTTGCTCGAGTGAAAGAGTGGGAAAGTGGAAAATCATGGTTTAACCAGTTCCAGGTCGTGCAGAGACTTGGTTGATTGTCCACCCACTACTTTGCTAACTCCCTCAACTACTTGCACGACTTACTCACTTTTCTCATCGTGGATGAACACACGTGCTGTAGGCCGCCAGACCAAAACCCTAATTAATATCCCCCATGTGACTAAGGCTGCACAGGAACCGAACCAGAACCGGTGAACCGGATCGGAACCGTTGTAGGAGGTACATGGAACGGGAATGGAACATGAGAACCGGTGTAGACCGGGATAGGTACCGGTTCTTACCTTATTCCCGGCCACCCCAGACCGGTAGTACCCAGTAATAACCTGAGCCATAGATTATAAAATCAGCATCAATCTTAACCGTCCACTAAGCATATATATTTCTAATTCTATTGGCCTACTCACCGTTTCACTCTATTCTTCTTAAGAAAAAATTCTTCACTTCTTCGGTTTTCTCCACAGAGAGCCACCATTACCACCACCACTCACCATTACAGCCTCCACCACCAGAATCACCACCACCATATTTTTCTTATTCTCTTGTTCTTTATGTTTGGGTACAACAACTATATATGTAAATTAATTTAGGATTCACAGTAAAATCACCACCACCTTTTTCCTCTAATCGTGGTGATTGATGTCTTAACAGTAAAATAAGGAGACAATATAGATTTAAGATGCATGAACATGATTTACATCTTAATGGTAAATAAGGAAGGTTAGTTATATATGTATGATGTCAGATCTGTGAAATTGAAGCTGCGATTGGAATCACGCATTTACTTGCTTCGACTTTAGATCTTGGCCAAACATTCTATGCCATACGTACTCTCCTGCCATCTCTTTCACAAAATCGAATTAGAATTATAAAAATTCTGATTTTTTTTTTTTTGAATTTGAATTTGAGTAATTGTACAGTTTCTCCTTTGATTTGTTTAACAGGGAGGATGAAAAAGGCGACCCCTTGATGGAGATGGAAAGGGGTCACTGGAGGTAAACTCAATTGGGGAAGAAGAAGGTGAGAAAGACTGAAAGAGAGAGGATCAGAGAAATTATGAAGAGATAATTTGTGTTTTTGTAATAAGATAGTTTGAGTAATCATTAATTTGTGTTTTTGTAATTGTATATCAGGGAGGTGAAGAACATATCAGATCTGTAATTTTTCCTAATTTTATAAATTATAAATTAGCCTAATTTAGTTAGGATTTATTTTTAAATGACTTCTTTTTTAATTGATATCTGGAATAGGTAAAAACCTGGTACCGGTCTTGTACCAGACCGATCTTACAGGTACAGGTACAACTCTAGGTACATGTACATGTACAAATCCTCAAAATGAGGTACCGGTCAACTCCAAGTACAGGTACCGGGTTCATAAGAAACCCGGACCGTACCGGCCCATGTGCAGCCTTACATGTGACGTGATTGATGTCTCACGAACGTGGAGTCTGCAAAGCAGACGTGCATTTGATTAGTTAGTCGTTGACTTGATTAGACGATGAGTTTAAGTATTGTTCAGTCGAGCATGATTGCTGAATGCTCTAGGATTCATGAATTGAACATGTCTGCTGGGACGTACAGTTCTCGAATGAATGATATTAATAGTTGAATCAATATGATGAATATTATACTCTGAGCAAATATTGCACGTATGATGAATTGTTGAATATTGATAGTTGGATCAATATTCGAGCATCTGAGTAAGTATTGCTCATTCGATAAATTACTGAATATTGATAGTTGAATCAATATTCGAGCATCTGAGGAAGTATTGCTCATTCGATAAATTACTGAATATTGATAGTTGAATCAATGTTCGAGCATCTGAGCAAGTATTGCTCATTCGATAAATTACTGAATATTGATAGTTGAATCAATAATCGAGCATCTGAGCAAGTATTGCTCATTCGATGAATTATTGGTAACGTGACCAAATAAAATATTAATTAAAATATTGGTAGCTGGACCGAATATTATATATTTAACCCAGATGTTGATTGCTGGATCAACATAAAATTATTAGTGTTTGAACTCGCTCAGAATTATGATTTACAGAGCATTTGTTCGAAACCCTAATTTTAATCAATTTCCGATCAATTGATGATTTACTGAAAATAAGTCACTGAGTGAAGGAAGGACCATCTACATGGGATGATGGCAAACCATGTAGCGCCCAAGTTCTCGAGTGATCATGCACCAAAGTCCTTTGTTGACCAGTTGGTGAACGAATGATCAAATGTTGGTTTAATCATTAATTAAATAGTGCTCGTGCGAGTGTTAGGTAGTAAAACCTAGTTATGGAGAGATGAGGGACCGACCATGAGGTCATGGGACCGGACCTTGGTGATCGTGGGACCAGCTGACGGTCGATTGAGCGAGTCCCAAGTTGGTTGGAGAGAGTTTGGACCCAATATGAACAGATGAGAGATAATTAGGTCAAAATTATGAAAGAGTGTGGGACCGGCTCCTTGCAAGCCTAAGGGCCGACCTTGGTCAGTCAAGGTGGCATGTCCGTGTCACCATACTGCCCGTGTCTCAGTCCTGAGAGTTTTGGTATTTTCTAGTGCGTGTTTGAGCAATATTTTGGATTTTCAGAAGAGTTTAATCTTGACTGAAACTCTCAATTTTGCTCGAATGAGCAAGTAGGACTTTGCTCATGCGACCGATATTTTAAGAATATTAAAATAATAATATTTTAATTTTTGACGTGAAAAACCTAGTCGGTCATGTGACCATTTGACTTTTTCATGGTTTGAGCAATATTTGAGAAAATATTGGAAAACTAGGGTTTTCGCTCAAACGATGGAGTTCCATGAGATGAAGGAAATAATAATATGAGAAAATAAGGGATTGTAAGGTATGGGACTGGCCATGGTTAGGGCATGGCCGGCCGGCTAGGTGGCCCGGTCCCGTGACACCCTTCCCTATTTTTGTTTGATGAAAGTATGGAGAAACTAAGAGTTTCACTCAAACGGGGGAGTTTGCTCAAATGAAGGAGTCTTCATGAGATGAGGGAAATAATATATTAAAATAAAATAAAATAACGGAAGAGGGGGACCGGCCACGGCGGCATGACCGGCCGTCCGGTGGGCCCGGTCCCACGCCTCTTGTTTATTTTATTTAATATTATTTTCCTTCATAAGTTCCTTGTTCGTCCATATTTTTTAATGCTCGTTCGTGCGTTCAGGTACTCGTTCGTGCATTATTGTCAAGTACACTTACACCATTTTCTCGGGGCTTACTCGGTGATGGTCCAGACGCCCGATTGTTGAATATTTATTACTAATTCATGAAATTCAGCTGAGAATAATTCATGAAACGAGGTAATAAAAATTACTTGAGTATTTATTACTAATTCATGAAATTCAGCTGAGAATGATTCATGAAACGGAGTAATAAAATGAGTTGAGTATCTATTACTAATCCATGAAATCCGGCTGGGGATTCAGGGAACGGAGTAATGAGATAAAATGGTTATCTAATATTAATCCATGGAATCCAGATGAGGATCATCCATGGAACGGAGTAATGAGATAGAATATATTATTTTCTAGGAATTCAGTTGATGAATGACACGCTAGAATTAATCTATTTGTAGAATCGAGATATGAGATAATTGAAGCATCATACTCGTTCTGAGGGGGTGTATAGCCAGGGATCAACGAGCAGCGTGACGTCCTGAAGGCGTTAAGCTCTCTAACAAACATTATTTCTAGGAACCGCCCAATCATTAAGATATTTTATACACAGTCTCTCTACGTAGTCAGGGAACAATGAGCAGCGTGACGTCCTGAAGGCGTTAAGCTCTCTAACAAACATTATGTCTAGGAGCTGCCCAATCATTTTGATTCTATGTATAGGTGATGATGAAATGTGTGAAGCATCGAACGCTCAGCTAGGAGGCCTTTCGAGAAACATATTCATCATAGCTCTGAGAGGAATGTTCGCTCAGTCAAAGATCGTGAAACGGTACACGAATTATAAAATATGAATCGTCACACACATTCCTGAAGCCGGGTCAGAAACATGCAGTATCATGATTTTACGATTTTAGCCCTTGCCGAAAATCCACCATCAACAACTGTGTTATATCCAAGCAAAGGTTAATTGTTCTAAACTCCCATTTCAATCATTGAAGCATCCTTAGAAGACGACAATAGCTGTCTCACACAAACTATTAGCTTATAAGTAATTTTCAAGTGATCGAATGATCAATACGAAACATTCCGAGTCGACATCAAATGATTGTCTCATACAAATCATGTAAGATGTTTCAATGAAATTTTCACATGATCATCTTTTGACTTATTATTTAGTTTCCAACAAATAAATTGTTTCCAACTAAACTCGTCAAGAATAATGATGAACGTAGCTAAAGCAAAAAGCTTCCAACACATATTTCGATAAATATATAAGCGAGTTAAACTAAGCTTGAAATATCAAATGTGTATAATGTAAAAGTCTATATAGCTATACAACTTAGTCTCAATAGAAAATAGAATATAATGGACTTCTGAGTGATAGATAAGTTTTAGTCTCCACATACCTTTTGTTGATGAAGTTCCTCCAAGCTCTCCTCAGTAGATCTTAGTTGAGGGGTGATTTTAATTTTGGTTCTACCCATCCTAGCTACACCAAGTGACCTCGGCTTTCTAGGAATAGTAAGAGAGAGTTGCCTTTCCTTTGTACTTTGTCCTTCTTTATATAGACTTTCCTCAAAGTCCCCCTTTTTATGACATCATGACACATGTCCTAAACCTCCTTAATTACCTCTAATGCCATTCCTTAATATAATCTCTTTCTTATCCCTTAATTCCTTCTTTGTCCCTCCTATCTAAAGGGCATTTTCTCATTGGACTTGGGACTAGTCCCCAAGTCTCCACATCTCATATTAGGCTTACCTCCCCTCTTAGGGGCATCCCAAACCCATTAAGGGTATCATTTTTCATGTATCAACATTAGTCCCCTGGCTATTGGGTTAATTGTTAAATGACCCAATAGTCAAGTTACTTTATATTTTTGATCACCATGTGTCGCTAGAAGCGGGGCGGTTATCACATCATTTATGACGATGTTTTCCTTATATAAGAGTATCGTGCTCTCAACCCGATCATCTGTTTCAAGCTCCTTGTTTCCATTTTTGCCTCTTTCTGTCGGATACTTTGCTCAGATGGCTCATTCCCTTCACAGATATGTTTTAACCTTTACGCCTATCCCTGCGTTGGTTTCAATGTTCAAGGAGATGGAATTGGCGCGCCTGTTGCTGGTGAAAGCTGAGGTTGAGGCGCTTTGTGAGCATAGGCTAGCAAATAGGGATGCTATGCGCGTTCAGTTCTCGGAGTGTCATGAAGCGTATCAAGCTGTTCAAAAGGCCGATCCCTCTGGGAACGTGACATCCGCTGTCCAGCACGCTTTAGACGATGCTGTCACTGCTCGGTATGCCACTAATTCACTTATCATGGAGTCCTCGTTGATGACAGCGATTATAGAGCATGCCATCGCTGATTGTCGTTCACATACCTCTGGTCAAGCGACCCCGCGACTTCCCGGGTACGCTCTGTCCCTAACGGCTGTTTCGGCACTTGTAAGTTTGTCATACCCCAAAGATTAAATTACGCACTTATTGGTGCTAAGAGTAGAGGTGGAGGTACTATGGGTTCTCAGGAGGATTCGTCAAGACAAGGCGCGTAGAGAATGTGATGAACATGAAGGTACTCTCAAACTCGCTCGTAGTGCAGGAGGCAAGGGTAAAGTCATGCAAGATATCCCTCGGTTGATAAGTGAGGCTAACTGGGAATTATCTCAAGCTAACATTCAGTATGACGAAGGGCGCCTGATGGTGGAAGCCATGGATATGGACATTACCCGCTGTCGCGCGCTGATAGTCGGCTAGGTTGCATGTCGTTTCGGGACAGCCTACCTTGTTGCTTTTGTATTAGTTGTTGTGTTTTTTTTTGTGCATCTGCTTTGGGGGTTCTGCCTCTTGTGGACTTTCTTTGATGTTCATATTACTCATTATTTGTTGCTAGACTTTTCTTCCTTGTTGATCCTCCTTATCCTTTTTGTCTCATGGATGTTGCCATGATGGTCTTGGTATTTAGTTCCCAAGTCCCCAGAGCTCATTTCAAGCTTGCCTTCCCCTTTGGAGGTGCCCTAGACCTGCCTAGGGAGCACCGTCTTTCGCGCATCATCATTAATATGGGTCGACACGTATCATAACATGGAAAGGAGGGATGTGGATGGTTGTTGTATCGTAAATTGCGTCATCCCCCTTTATATACAGTTTTCTTTTCTTAGTTTGATCACTAATTTCTTTTTAACTTCCTTTTCCCCCTCTTTTGGTCAGCATATCGCCTGCATGGCTAATTCTCTTCACGGATACGTGTTATCCTTGGCGCATGTTCCTATGTTGGTCTCGGCGATGTTTAAACGTGATGAATTGAAGCGGATTTTGCCCGTGAAGACTGAAATTGAAGCGCTTCGAGAGCAGAGAATGGCGAATAAAGATACCAAGCGCGCGAGTTTTAGGGAACAAAATGAGGCATACCAAACCGCTTACCGAGCTGAATTATCAGGTCGTGTGCCATTGGAGATCCAGCGTGCGTTGGATGAGGATGTTATCACTCTCGAAGCGGCTAATCAATTATTCGCGGATTCTTTGATGATGATGGCTATTATAGATTGCGCCATTTCTGATTGCCATCTCTGGATTTCTGGCCAGGAAGCCTCACCGCTTCTTGGGCATATTCTGACCTTAGCGGCTGCGTCTTCACTTGTACCTCATCCCTACCCTGAGGATGAGTTAGCGTGTTTGTTGGTTTTAAGGGAAAAAGTAGGTTTGCTATGGACGCTTAGGTTAATTCGTCAGGATAAGGCGCATAAAGAGTACGATGAGAATGAGAATACCCTCTCGTTTGCTCGTGGGGCCGGAGCTGAAGGTAAAATTATTCAGGACATCCACAAGTTAGTGAATGAAGCTGATCAGGACCTTCGCTTGGCTACCGCTCAATTTGATGACGAGCGTTCGATGGTGGAGGCTTTGGACGTGGATATTGCTTGTTGTCGGGCATTAATGGCCGATTAGGTTACATGCCCTCCCCTTTATTTTAGTGCCCCGTTTGTGGCTCCGCTGTTGTTTTTCTTATATATTTGCTTTGAAGCGTGAATAAAATTTTGCTTTTGAGTTGGGATATTGTTCTTTTGTTTTCATCTTCTTTCTTTCTTCCCCCCCTTTTTTTTAGTGTCACTTATCGCCAACTGGGATGGGTTAGTAGTCGTGCCTGTCTCCCCCCTTCCTCCCCCTTTTTTAAGGGGTAAAGTGGGTTGGGTGAGTGGTGATGGAACGTGCCCACTCTTCCTCTTCCTCTTTTTTTTTTTTTTGAGGATCAACGCCCGCCTACTCCCCCTTTCTTTTTATCAGAAGCATGCGGTGGTATGGGTGGGCGTTGATGGAACGCGCCTACTCCCCCTTTCTTTTTATCAGAAGGATGTGGTGGTATGGGTGGGCGTTGATGGAACACGCCTACTCCCCCTTTCCTTTTATCAGAAGGATGCGGTGGTATGGGTGGGCGTTGATGGAACGCGCCTACTCCCCCTTTTCTTTTATCAGAAGTATACGGTGGGATGGGTGGGCGTTGATGGAACGCGCCTACTCCCCCCCCCTTTTCTTTTTATCAGAAGCATGCGGTGGGATGGGTGGGTGTTGATGGAACGCGCCTACTCCCCTCCTTTTATTTTTATCAGAAGCATGCGGTGGGATGGGTGGGCGTTGATGGAACGCGCCTACTCCCCCGTTTCTTTTTATCAGAAGGATGCGGTGGGATGGGTGGGCGTTGATGGAACACGCCTACTCCCCCCTTTTATTTTTATCAGAAGGATGTGGTGGTATGGTGGGCGTTAATGGAATACGCCTACTCCCCCTTTCTTTTTATCAGAAGGATGCGGTGGGATGGGTAGACGTTGATGGAACGTGCGTATTCCCCCTTAGCATTCCCATAGCATTTTGTAGATTTGTCAGCCAACCAGGCACCTTTGGCATTCCTGTGTCCTTTTGTAGATTTGTCAGCCGGTTGGGCGCTTTTGGCATTCCCATTTCCTCTTGTAGATTTGTCAGCCGACCGGGCGCCTTTGGTATTCCCATAGCCGTTTGTAAAATTTTCAGCCGAATTGGCGCCTTTGGCATTCCCATGGCCTTTTGTAGATTTGTCAGCTGATTGGGCGTCTTTGGCATTCCCATAGCCTTTTGTAAATTTGTCATCCGATTGGGCGCTTTTGGCATTCCCATGGCCTTTTGTAGATTTGTCAGCCGACCAGGCGCCTTTGGCATTCCCGTAGCCTTTTGTAAATTTGTCAGCCGATTGGGCGCCTTTGGCATTCCCATGACCTTTTGTAGATTTGTCAGCTGATTTGGGCGCCTTTGGCATTCCCATAGCCTTTTGTAAATTTGTCAGCCGATTGGACGCCTTTGGCATTCCCATGGCCTTTTGTAGATTTGTCAGCCGACCGGGCGCCTTTGGCATTCCCGTAGCCTTTTGTAAATTTGTCAGCCAGTTGGGCGCCTTTGGCATTCCCATGGACTTTTGTAGATTTGTCAGCCGACTGGGCGCCTTTGACATTCTCGTAGCCTTTTGTAAATTTGTCAGCCGATTGGGCGCCTTTGTCATTCCCATGGCCTTTTGTAGATTTGTCAGCCGACCGGGCACCTTTGGTATTCCCGTAGCATTTTGTAAATTTGCACACCGTTGTTGATAACTTTCTCTTTATTATTCAGGGAGAGTTCTTATACATTGACCGATTTTATGCATATAATTTTTTCAACCATTTGCCATTGATGGGCGTTTTGACTTTAGTTCCATTCATTCGCCTAAGCTTATAGTATCCACTTTCTGCCACTTTTCTTATCTTAAACGGGCCTTCCCTGTTTGCAGCAAACTTCCCAGCGCTGGCATTCCTTTGTACATGAGGGGATATTTTTAAGACCAACTCGTCTACCTTGAAGGCTCCCTCTTTCACGCTTTGGTTGTAATAATTAGTTGTGCGCTTCCTGTAAGTTTCTGCGAATCGTTCCGCTCGTGCTATTCTTTCTTCTATCGTATCTAAGTGGGCGAAACGACTTATTTCGTATGGTGTGGTGTGACTAGCCATTGCTATTCTTGCTGATGGAATTGCTATTTTCGCTGGTAGTATCGCATCTTCCCCATAGACTAGTGAATAGGGCGATGCTCCCGTAGAGCTGCGCTTCGAGATTCTATATGCCCATAATGCGAGTGGTAACTGTTCATGCCATTCTCTATGATGATCATAGACTGTTCTGCTTAAAAACCGGATGAGTGTTTTATTCGTTGCTTCTGCTTGCCCATTCCCCTGGGAGTAGTAGGGGGTTGATGTGTGCAGTATTGTGTTGTATTGGCGAAGCAGGTCTATTACATCCTTGTTTACGAACGACTTGGCATTGTCTGCCCTGATTATCATAAGCGCGCCGAACCTATAGATGATATGTTCCTTGATGAACGCATCCACAGTTGCTCCGGCGTAGTCTTTGAGGGGTATTGCCTCGACCCACTTTGATGCATATTCGGTAGCTGCTATTATGTATTTGTGGCGCTTTGAAGACATTGGGTTAATGGGCCCTATAAGGTCCAGTCCCCAGCTATAGAATGGCCGTGGTGTTACTATGCTTTGTAATTGAGTGTGCGGCGCCCGAATCAGGGTTCCATGCATCTGACAACTTAGGCATTTTCGAACGTACTCTGCAGTATCGCTTTCCATGGTTGGCCAATAAAATCCGCCTTTGTAGAGTTGTAAGAACAATTTCCACATTCCTTGGTGCTCAGCGTCATGAGACCGGGTCATTACTTGCCTCGCTTCTTGGTCAGATAAGTACCGTAGCGTGGCGTTACTGTAGCTTCTACGATAAAGGACACCCTCGTGCATGAAGAAACGCGCTCCCTTCTTTTGGATCTTTAGGGCCGCCTGTCTTTCGTTGGGGAGCTTTCCATTTTGGATGAAATCTATGTAGGGTTACCTCCAATCTGCTCCCTCAACTGTGCAGACTTCCACAGGCTGTGGTGGAGCCTGACAATCCGCACAACCGTCTTGGAGGGATGCTGCTTGCGCTGACATGCTTGGCCAGTATATTCCCAACCTCTGAAGTTTTCTGTAAAGATGAATGACGCCAGTTTGCCCGCATGTCTCTACGTGCAGCCTTTGGAGTATGCTTTCCGCTTCTCTTTTATTTATACATCTTGCGAGGGACCTTCGGCATCTCGGTAGTACAAGGCTCCTTGGATTACCACGAATTGCTTTAAGGCTTGGGTAGGCATTACTCGGTCTTCATCCATCCGAGTTAGATCTTCAATATATACTCGCCTCCAATCATCTGCTTCTTCAAAGGCTAGGTCTTCTTTCCAGGTGCTGGGCAACTCTTTTCTTCTTATCGTGACCGTACCCTCTTCTTCGCCATTTAGTTGCATCTTACTCGCCAGTAGTTCTAAAGCATCTGCATGCCGGTTTCCACTTCTTCCCGTATGGTCTAATGTTGACCTCGTCTGGTTCATCAGACCCTTGGCTTCCGCTCAATAAGGCGCTAGATGCGGCTCTTTGACGTGGAAGTCGCCATTCACCTGATTTATCACTAGTTTTGAGTCGCCTTTTACTTCTATCCTCCTTAAGTTGAGCTCCTTTGCTAGCCCGAGTCCTAGAATTATTTCTTCATATTCGGCAAAATTATTACTGCACAGGAAATCCAATTTGAATCAATACGAGAGTAAGTCACCTTGTGGAGCTTCGAACACTACTCCCGCTCCTCCAACGGTGCCATATGACGATCCGTCAAAGAACATGGTCCAAGGTTTTTCGATGTATGCGACTGCTACTTCCCCAGGTATATATTCGTGTACCTCATCATCTCCCTCTCCTGGGAACATGACTATCAGGTCAGCTATTGCTTGTCCCCTTACCGCGTTTGGTCGCTGATATTTGAGCTCAAATTCTGACAATTGTAGCAACCATCGAGTGGTTCTTCCTGTTAGGACGGGTTTCGAAGCTAGGTAGGCTCCGGGATTTGACACGGCCACCACAATGGTCTCGTGTGTCAGGAGATAAGGGCATAGCTTCTGTGTCGCATATATGAATACCAATCATGCTTGCTCTACGCGCGGATATCCCGATTCCGCGTCTCGCAGGACTCGGCTATCGTAATAGATAGGTGACAACTCGTTTCCCCTCATGTCTTGTGCGAGAACCGCGCCTATCGCTGAGCTGGTAAATGCCGTATAGAGATAGAGGGGAACTCCTCGTATTAGGGGCCTAAGGACCTTAGGGATGATAAGGCATTGCTTCAGTTTCTCGAACGCGGCGCACTACACTTATCCCCACACAAAGGATACGTCTTTCTTCAGTAAAGGAAGAAACGCGGTCATTAACTGTACTAAACCAGGTACGAAGCACTGTATGTATGATATCCGTCCTATGAAGTCTTGTAGTTTTTTGCGTTTTCCGGGGGTGCCATGGTTGTGATCGCCTCAACTTTTCTTGGGTATACTTGGATCCCTTCATTGGTCACCACGAAGCCTAGGAACTTTCCTGATGTTACCCCGAAGGCACATTTGAGGGGATTTATTTTGAGCTTGAACTTCCTGCATCTCTCAAAGGTTATCTTCAAGTGAGAGGCGTGATCTTCATCTTCTTGTGTCTTAACCACAATGTCATCAACGTATACCTCTACCGTTTGGTGTAATAGGTCGTGGAATATGGAAGTCATGGCGCACTGATATGTGGCGCCAGCGTTCTTTAGACCGAAAGGCATCCCTACAGAGTAGAAATTTCCGTATGGGGTTTGGAAGGCGGTCTTCTTTGCGTCTGACGGAGCCATATTTATTTGATTGTACCCGCTGAAGCCGTCCATGAAGGAGAATCGCTTCTTCCCTCCTATTGCGTCTAGAGTCATATCGATGTTTGGCAGCGGGAAGTCGTCCTTCGGGAACGCTCGATTTAGGTCTCTTTAATCCACACAGCACCTGATCTTTCTGTTCTTTTTTACCACAGGAACGATGTTAGCTAGCCAAGTCGGGTGCTGGATGGGCTTGATGAACTTGGCCTTAAGCAACCTTTCCACTTCTTCCTTCATTGCGAGAGCTGTGGCCCTAGGGAACTACTGCTTCTTTGCTTTACAGGCTTGAACTCGGGTGACACTCCGAGGTTGTGGGCCACAAGATCGCTGTCTAAACCCGGCATTTCGTTGTAGACGAAGGCGAAGACATCCTTGTAGTCTCTGAGTAGCGCGATCAATGCTTCTCTCTCTTCTTCGTCCAAGTTCCTGCTTATCATGATGGGGCGCTTGTTCTCTTCTGTTACTATGTTAATTTCCTCTATCCCATCCATAGTAAGATCTCCAGGCGTTCGCTCCTCCGTAGCCTTAGGTATCACGTCTATGAGTTGGTCTCGCATCTCCTCGTCATCAATTGTGTTTTAAGGTAGTTCCCCTAGGATTTGTTTGGTATCTTCAGAGGGAGTATCCACTTCATTTGTCGTCGTATCAGCACAATCTTGCACATCCGCGGGTGCTCCCTCAGTTGATTGCTACAAGCGGTAAATGTTCCCTCCGTCTGGCTTATAGAAGCGCTGGAACCTGGGCTGCTCTTCTTGTTTTCTCTTATTTTCGGTGGGGAACACCATTCTGGATGGGCTAAACACAGACTTAGTCGGCTCCGGCTTTTCTTCCTCGCCCCACTTAGGGAGTGGGGTGAGTTGCACTTAGGGAATCTCATTCGCCTCATTTGGTTCGTCGTAGAAGACTGCATCCGCCATGTATGCTTCCTCTGGGTCGAAAGGGTTGCTCGTGGCGGGGATCCGGTATTGCTTACCTCCCATATTGGTTTTAACACACTAGTGATATGTCGACGCCACCACCTTATGGTTAGTAGCCATCCTCTTCCGAGTAGTATATGGAACGTGGTGTCATCTTCTAATACATAGAATGGTGTGAGCGCTCGGATAGGGCTGACTTTCATGACTAAGTTGAAAATTCCAATGGTTGTTTGGATATGACCTCCGAATCCCTTTACTGTTGTAGTTCGCATTCTGATTGCAGACCGCTACACTACCAAGATGTCTAACGTGTGCATGGAAATTAGATTTAAGGACACGCCTCCATCTACGAAGGCTCTCTTCAGTGGGTGTTTGTTGATGTGTGCGGTTAAGTACAAGGGCCTAAGGTGTTCTCCCAGATAGCAGATGTCTTCGTCTATAAACACGATTGCTTCTTTGGGGAGAGGGCCATTAGATCTTCCCGCTGCGATAGCCGTTATAGCCTTCGACGCTTCTTTAATTTGATCTTCACTGAAGCCAAGAGAATATAAAAACTGTTAGGCTAGTACTGTTTGGACGAACTTACTGGCCACGCCATCTATGTTTGTGAATGCAAGGTTCTCCATTTCGAACTCACACGCCTCTTCCTCATCGTCCTCCCACGGTCTCCAGGCATCTCCACTCGGGTCATGAGAGATCATCATGACTTGATGTTGAATCGCATTACCGCCTTCAGGTTTACTCATCTCGATTTCGCCTATCTCCAGCTTTCTCTGGAGCATTCTTCGGAGGTTGTAGAAGTCGGTTATGGGGTGATGTATCCTGCGATGGTAATGACAGTACCTAGCGTCATTCTTATCTATGGTGCCGGGATCCGTTTTTGTCGGAGGCAACTTGGTTTCTTTGTTTGCTATCCATTGTTCTAGCAGAACCACAATCTGCTCTTTACTGCAAGGTAAGGGCGGAGGGAACGTTTATGTGCTCCAACATTCCTTGTTATTGTTCACGCGAGTATTCCTAGGCACGGTTGACACGGTATTGACTGTATTGCGCCAAGCATATTATGAGTTGTGCTCCTCGACACAATCGGCGATTCTTGCCGCTTCTTCTTCTAACTCGACGAATGTCGGGAATCGGAAATTGACTAGGCTTTTCTTAAAGGATGGTGTCATTCCGCGTACGCAGATCTCCACTAGCGCTTCTTCTTTGACATCATCGTGGAAATCTAAGGTGAGGAGACGGAACCTGGCGATGTACTTTCCCATTTCTTTACCTAGGTGCTGGTTGCATTTGCGCAAATCGATTTGATTTTTTTATCTCCTTTCACTCCTTCTCCCGTAAAGCTTCTTTTTATAAATATATATTTATTTCATTTTCGCTCCATAAAAGCTTCTTCGCAAAATGACTTTTGTTTGTTCCAGCTCCGATAAAGCTTCTATATGCACTTTTATATTCTTTATTATTTTTCTCTTTAGCTCTAGATCCAGATTGGCCAACAAAACTTTATTATAAAATACATTTCTTTTCCTCATATAATGAACTCTCATTTCCCTGAGAATGGGGTTCCATTGCCCATAGAACAAGGTCCTTGCTATTCTTGATCCCGCACTAACCGGTTTAGGTTTAGCTTGCTCGCAAATTTGCGCAAGTATTGACTAAGACCGTGCAAGGAATATTTTTTGAAATATTTCCTCTAATAAAAGCCAAGTTGGTTTGGTTCTCATTGCCCTGATGGGGTTCCATTGCCCATGGAACAAGGTCCTTGCTATTCTTGAGCCTGCGCTAAACCGGTTTAGCTTGATCGTAAATTTGCTCAAGTATTGACTAAGACCGTGCATAGGAATATTTTTTGAAATATTTCCTCTAATCAAATCCAAGTAGGGATCAGTGCTAGTTGTGCGAGAGTTATTGTTTAACAGCTCTGGCTAGTATGCCCGAAGTTTATGTATGATCTTAGCTACACAAGTGTTATTGTTAAACGACTCTGGCTAGTATCGAAGTGTGTGCATCATGCATTTTTTTTAATGAATTGTGCACTTGTATTTGAATTATGCATTTGTTGTAAAACTACGAAATACGAACATTGTAAACAAATTAATCAATAGTTTAGGTTTACCTTATGGGGCGTGAATGGATCCAACATCGCAAATATGCATCCCGTAGTAAATTGTGAACTATTTCCAAGTTGCCGAAGTTCAAAGTTTTGGGATCCATTTTGTTGTTGTTCACTCAATATAACTTCCCTCTTGCTAGCTTATCTATCAGATATGGTCTTCCCCAGACGCCCCCAGTTGTTCGACTATCGTGAGTAAAACTGGCAATGGTGTGGAGGTCCATTTGTTTTAAACTCGTGCAAGTTTTAACTTGTATCTATCCAAAATAACATATCGTTGATTGGATCGACGAGATGGATCGCTATTTGGATCAACGAGTTAAATTGCTGACTGAACCGACGAGCTGGAATGCTCGGTTTAACGAGTTAGATCGTTGGGGAAATCTTGAGTTTGATTGATGGACCAAGGGTGAATGTGCAATCAAGTAACGCTGAAATTTGAGTAGATACATAATGAAGATGTTTTCCATTGATTTGTTGTGAGTATACAACTTGAGATTGCTGATATTTGCGAGGCTAAGCTAAGAGAACGTGTGCGAATTGAATACGCTGATTATGCTGCAACAGAGGTAGACAGTTGATGTTCATGTCGCATACTATTGATGACAACCATTTTCATACGTGTCGTGTCAATATATTATCTGGCATAGGAAGAATGCATCCATAACAAGATACATTGGAGACTACTGTCATAAACAACATCCATGGAAATTTGCTCTTATTTGAAGGCGAAAGTTTCCATTTTTTTTCTCTCCGTGATACCCCTTATGCTTGTCGAGGTATTCCCTTCGACTCTGCTCGTCAATGTATTTCTCTCGCTCGCACCTGTTGTTCATCCAATGGCTAGATATCGATTGTCGTTCAGATTCTAAGATGACGTGATGCCTTTTGTAGCGATCATTTTTATTTGATACATTACTTGCTTCAGGAGCTTGCATTTATGATGATTTATGTGTCATATCGTGATCGCTTCGTACCCGTCGCGCTCACCAACCCTCATGTGAAGATCGTGCATGCTAGTGTAGAATAATATTTTTATTACTCGTTTGCGGTCTCTTATCCAGTGAGGCCTTTAATAGTCTGTTTTCCTTATCTAACTCTTGCAGTATTTCACGCAGACTCAAATCTACGGGTGTTACTCCGTCCGATCCACTTGCACAATACGCAAGGCTACACGAAAGCCTCCATTGACAAGGGAGTTTGGATGCGAGTTTAACATGTTTGTTTGATGCTGACAAGCGAGTTTGGCTACATGAAAGCCTCTTGGGGATTGTTCAGATTGTTACCTTCACTTAATGGGAGAGTTGCAATACGTACCCAGCGATTTCCTCTACTTACCTCCATGGGGATAGTTTTTCATAGAGGGACATCCGGATAATGTTTTTGTAGGTAAGGTTTTAACTTCTTATCGAAATGGGTGATCAAAATCGCTCCGATTTTGTCGCATTCTCGCATCGGCATTGTCCTTCACATCTCTCTAACTTGCTTGTGATGTAGCAATGAATCTTGATTTGTATTTCTGAATATTCCTTCTCTACCCCACGGTGGGCGCCAAAAGATGTTGTAGCAAATATGTTCCCACAACACTCCTCGAGATTCGTATTAAAAGATATAATCTTAACCGTTATGTGAATTAAGATTTATACCTGATAAATGAATTGTAGATCGTCAAATGATTCACGATATTCCTCAAGATGTCTTCTAGATGATGAAAAGATTTTGGCTTAGCTCTTCAATGACTTTGAATCTCTTAGAATTGTTGATGAGTGAAGAAGGGGTGGTACCTGTAAAGGCACTCCGATGCCTCAATGATTAAGAGCTCTAATCATGTTTTTATGGAGAGAGAAGGATTAGAAACGTGTACCTTTTCAAATGGAATTCTACCTCTATTTATAGGTTATGAAGGAATTGTATCCAGTCCAGTTTCTGTCTAGATACATTTTGACTATGTATCTGGACCAAATGCTTTCCAGGTTCACCTGTTCTAAACCAATTTTCCTTGTTTTTAGGATCTGTAACTTCCAGGTTATACTTGATCTTCTTAGTAACAGATTCCTCCTTTTTCCGAGGATCTGTAACTCCTAGGTTATACCTGGTCTTACCCATAACTTATTCTCCCTCTTTTTAGGGATCTTTAACCTCCATGTTTGAATATGTACCTGGTGTTTTATTGTAGAATGATAATTGCTGACTGGTATATAATCATTCTTCCATATTTTTTACCCAAGGGCCCAATACTGGGCAGAATTATTGGGCTTTGGCACTTGGGCCCATATACAAACAAATATCTTGAATGTTTTGATTCACCAATCAAGTGTTTTTATTCAAGAGTAAAGTTCCGATATCTAAATTATAAGTATAATATGAAATATTTAAGCAAAGAAAAACAAAAACTTATCTTTGCATCCTTTGTATCTATTCAGCTACAAACTTATGATCTATACGAATATTCAAAGCTGAAAGCTGGTTACATCCCATTTGAGTGACATATATCAGTGCTATGTCTCATCCAAATGTAAACTAATAGTATCTATCTAACGTATTATTGTAATTGAAAACTTGCTGGATAAATTGAAATCAAGAGTTACATAAGCCAACTGAATTCATCAAAACAAACTTGATCCTTGATTCTATACAAATAAAATCAGATCTACAATATTTTTGAAAACCATTTACCTTTTTTTTGTGATCTATGAAATTGAAGATGGTTTTATACATTACCTGATATGTATTATCGAATTTATCATACATAAAAAGAGTAATGATACTTATTTTATTTATCAACAGATTGATCTCCCAAAAACATTGATTTGTATTTCGTAAGAGCAAAAAATAGAGCCATTATGATTGATTTATCTTTGAATCAAATCAATCGAAACACCAACAAACCGGTTTGCAAGATCAAACCCTAACCTAAAACGAGAAATCAATAAAAACCCAATCACATCTGTCTCTGCAAACTAGCTCAAACATATGTTAGAACACTGCTCAGTCGAACTCATAAATTTTGCGATCTTAAGATTTTTGTCAATGTTAGATGAACAAAACTATATCTTGATTTATAGTCTACTAAGACAAGTCTCAGACTAGGTATAAAAGTTGGTAATTGAGTATCAGACATTACCTTCGGAGACTGAATATCGACGAAGACATTTGGAGAACTTCATCAACAAGGTATATGAAGACTAAACCATTCTATTTACCATTATATCTATATGAGACTATGGCGTACGACTTCTAGTAGATTTGTTGGAAAAAATAAATTTCGAGTTAAGCTTATTTTGTTAAACATCTCGAAATATGATTCAACCAATGAATATTCATTGGTCCTTAACAATATTAGTTCGAAAAAATTTATTGTTCAAGAATTAATGTTGTGGATCATTTGAAAATTGCCCAAGTAATAATATTCTTATCTATGTCTTTTGGGAAGGTTTCAAACATCAAAGAGATAAATTCAGAACTACTGTAATTTGGACTCAAGGTAGGTTGGCAAACCATTTCCCAAACCATAGATATCCGAGTTTCTAGAATACATGAAGGTTGGTGAACCAGTTCGCAAACCATAAGTTCATAATGGGTCAATTCACCCCTGTGTATATTCTTTTATGTGATTTCAAAATAAACTTCTTACATGCTTACTTGAAACCCTAATTATAGTTTCATCTAAATAGAGACTTGAATCTCAAGTTATCTTAGCTTGGATTCTAAGAAACCCTCAGTCTTGAACATCGATAAATAGAGAGACTCATTCAACTTGAAAATTTAATTCATGACACTTTGTGTCCTAGTTGATTACTAGCGTCGTCCTCTATTAACCTAAGTTTCTTTTGAGAAACATAATTAGGTATACGACTTAAAAACTTCACTTGGGGATTCGTGAAGCCAGGTGCGACTATCTTTACCTTGATAGTTCGTGTATCCTGATCTTGTTTTTCTGTTATCGAGGTTCTTGTAATCTCTTTCAGGAAAGATAGATAAAAATCACAAAGTTTTGTTGTGATTCCTCAAGATAGATATCTGAAAACTATTCTTAATTGATTAGTTCACGATTGTTCTTGAAAGGTGGTTAAGAATCCAGGCTTCTCAGCTAACTGAATGTAAATGAGGTTTGTAAGGCAGATTATTGAGGTTTGCTAGCTTTGTCTATTGCAAACAGATATTCAAGCCTTGATCTTTGATGTAAAGGGAAATCTAATAGGCTTACCTGTTAGAGGCAGATTGGTATCAAAAGTCTTCACTTAGGTTGAAGCAACTCTTAGACTGTAAAGGACGTCAGCTAAGGGAATCAACTGCATAGATCCTTGCGAGGTTCAAGAGATATAAGGAGCACAACTGTAACCGAATCGTTTGGGGGTGGATTCGTTCTCAACTACAATCCAGTCCGAAGTCTGATAGTAGGCCGATATCTGTAGCGCCTTAATACAGTTTGGTGTTCAAATCTGGACGAGGTCCCGGGGTTCTTATGCTATTGCAGTTTTCCTCGTTAACAAAATTCTTGTGTATGTGTGTGCTTTTTACTTTTCTGCATCTTTTGATTGTTAAAAGTTATACACATGTTCATACTCCTATAAAAACGAAGAATTTTTTTTGGTGGTGTTTGGTACCCTCTCCTTTTCACATGGTATCAGAGAAGGTTCGTGTACTAACGACATCTCAACCGACATGACGATCTCTTGCTTTGATAGGAGCAATCAACTTACAGATTCCTAGTGTGTTCTAGAAACCATCGATGATCATCTGAATATTGATTTGAATAAAGTCATCAATAATCTTTGTCGTGAGAAATAACGATTGATAAGGAAAATTGATGGACTTCATTGTGAACTTTATATCAATAATTCTGATCTTCGAGAAAGATCTAAAAGAGAAAAAGTTCTTCAAAAAGAGTTGGATAATCAAATCCGTATTAACAAGGATACTGTTGCCATGTTAGCTGAATCAAAAGGCTACCTTAGCAAAATTTATTGAGGATTTGAAATATGAAAAATAAATTAACGTCTAACTTCTCGAAGGATCCAAGTCATTCATCTCTTGATTCTTGTTTAAAAAATTGCCAATGATTAGGAGATAAGTGAGGCCTTGGCTTTCCTGATTTGACTCAGATCTCATTGAAAGGACTTGATGATGTAACTACAACTTTTGTTGGTTCATGTATGTTTTGTAGTTCTTGTAATCATTAAAATACATGTAACTCTTTCGACAAAAGTTAAAAGCTACTGGAGTCTTCAGAAAAGAGCTGAAAAACTTTTGTCGAATATTGAAAGACTTACAAATTAAAGTTCTGACGAGATATCCTAATCCAAGGAAAATTAATGTCAGTCTGGGAGCCTTTGCCTTAAAGTCAACTTCACCCTTTCAGTGGTTTCTCGATAGTGGTTGTAGTCGACACATGACATGTGACCCTTCATGATTTGTGGAGACAAACGATTTTAAGGGAGGACCTATAACCTTTGGAGACGGGAGTTTTTTCTACATCAACAAAAAGGGAACGATCAAACTTCCAGGGGTACCTGAAATTCATGATGTTGTTTATGTCAAAGGTATGTCTGCTAATCTTATTTCTGTTAGTCAAATTTGTGACAAAGATCATAAAGTTATCTTCAATGTTGAAGGATTGATATTGAAGATAAGTCAGGAAAAATAATTTTTCATGGCATTCGTGGCAAAAATAACTATTATCTTCTTGATATTCAGTTTAATCTTTGTTGTAACTTGACTAAGGTGGAATTTACACAACTTTGGCATGAGCGTTTTGGTCACATCAATTATTGCCTTCTTGGCAGGATCATTAACAAAGAACTTTTCATAGGTGTACCAAAAATCAATGCCAAAGTGGATGGTTTTTGTGGTGCTTGTCAAAAAGGTAAACAAGTTAGAATTCCATATAAATCATCGCAAGACATCGCCACCAAAGCTCCACGGCCAATCCAACAACCTACTAGTGGGTAAAAAATATGCTTTGGTAATGATTGATGATTACACTAGATTCACTTGGGTGGCGTTCCTAACTAGCTTATTAGAATGATACTCTGAGCGAATTTAAGATTATTGTAAATAGAATCTAGAATGAACAAGGTCGCCAACTAAAGAAAATCAGGAGCGCTCGTGGAACAAAATTTAAGGATATTAAAGTATTCGAGTTATGTGACACGCTGGGTATTATTCAACAATATTCTCCATCTATAACTCCACAAGTTAAAGGAGTTGCCGAAAGGAAGAACATAAATATCTAACAAATCTCCAAGGCAGTGCTTCATAACAAAAACTTACCTTTAAAGTTTTGAGGAGAAGCTGTCTTTACAGCATGCTATTTGATCAACTGTGTGTACATACGGTCACGAACCCTAAATACTCCCTATGAGATATGGTATGATAAGAAACCTAACTTGAGTTATATCCATGTGTTTGGAAGCAAGTGCTACATTCTCAAGGATCGAGAACAAAAAAAGAAAATTTGAATCTAAAAGTGACGAAGGAAATTTCCTAGGCCATGCCTCTGATAGTCGTGGTTTTCGAGTATAATCTCAGAACCAATATTATGATGGAATCAATAAATGTTATTATTGAATATTATATAAATTTTCATCATGATAACGTTCCAGCTAAGTTGCCTTCTATGGAGACGATTGAGAGAGTCAAAGAAGCACCAACATCAGTAGAAGTTGTTATATCTGTTACTAATCTTGATATGACTAGTAACAAGGAAAAAATCCCTGACAAGGGTGTCCCAATCAAACGTACCCCTGCTTGAAATTTATGGGTTCATAGGAATCATGATACCGACAATATCATTGGGGGAACAAACTCTACAGCTAAGATGCGAGGTCATCTCCAAAATATGTGCAATTTTGCATGCTACCTGTCTTAAGTTGAGCCCAAGAATGTTTATGAAGCTCTAAATGATCCTGCTTAGGTCAGCGCTATGTATGATGATCTAAATCATTTCAAGCGACAAGAGGTATGGATTCTTGTTCCTTGTCCTTCCAATGTAAATATTGTAGGTACCAAATGGATATTTAAGAACAAGTCAGATGAATTTATAACGGTAGTTCGAAATAAAGCAAGACTTGTCTCTCAAGGCTACTCACAGATTAAAGGAATAGATTTTGATAAAACCTTTGCTCATGTCGCACGTCTTGAATCCATACATTTGCTATTATCTCATGCTTGTTTTCAAGATTAGTTATATCAAATAAACGTGAAATCTGCATTCTTAAATGGGTGTTTTAAGGAAAAGGTTTACATTGCCCAACCTAAAGGATTTGAAAGTTCAAAAAATCTTGATTATGTCTTTAAGCTCAATAACACATTATTTGGATTAAAATAAGCACCACGAGCATGGTATGAAAAGCTAACAACTTCTGTTTTTAGACAAGGTTTTGCTAGAGGAGGAGATGATAAAAGGCTTTTTATCAAATGGAATTAAACCTCCTTTGGTGTAGTGAATTTCAAACCTCCTTTGGTGTAGTAAATGTTGGTGAATTGAAATACTTCTCGGGGTTGCAAATTCAACAATTTAAGGATGAACTTAATATTTCTCAGGAGAAATATGCCAAAGAACTTGTTAATAAGGTTTGGCCTTGAACTTTTTAATAAAAGGAACTTGCGACTTGAAATCTTCTTTATGTCTCTCTTAAAAAGAATGAGACAAGAAAGTTAAAAGGAAGAAATACCAACAAGTACAAACTTGATAATAAGAACTCTCCCAGGATAATGTGGCTAGAAATTTGGACTTCCACGACTGAATCCTAAAATAATCTTAGAAATCAAAACTTGACTTTCCAAATGGGAAAGCATGGTAGACAAGGCATTCCAAGATATCTGATGGACAAGGTATATATAGCAGAATCCAAAATACTCATAATCTCATTTAGAGAGTTTTCATCAACAATTGAAGAGAAAAGAGAAGTACAATAACTGAATTGCTCAATGCAATATTTTAAAGTAGTTGCAGTAACACGAGAATCTTTAAAAAAACACTAACAAATTATCCGCAAAATACATATGAGTGATCTAAGTAGATTTAAACTTAATTGTGATGAAGCCCAAACTTCTCGTTAGCAACTTGATGGTGAAAAATAATGCTCATAAACTCCATTACCATCACAAATTATTAAGAAAAAAGAGGACATCTCTACCTCAACCCTCTACTGGCTTCAAAGTATATATAAGGAGATCCATTCACATGAATGGAGTATTAGTATGATTATTTATCTGACAAACAAATTCCCCAAGAAACCTCATCTTCCTCTAAGTGAAAAAAACAACATACCAACTAATTGTATCATACGTCTTTTAAGGTCGAGATTTAGAGTACATCTAGGAGAGCCTATAATTATGTTATAATTCCTCACAATCACGTGATCTACCAAAATATGTCATGAATTTATCTACCATAAATGAAGGCAGATCGACTAGGGTGAATAAGAATTCTCAAGATCTCCTTCATTCTAAGAGAAATAATATTAATTATGCACTTATACACCACATTACAACAAGCAATTGGTTTATAATCCACCACTCCACTAGGGTTATCATTTTTAGCAACTAGAACGGAAAAGCTACTGTTGATCTTTCTAATAAGCTTTGTCTTAGAAAATAAGTTCTACATAGTAACTATAAAATCATCACCAATAACAGCGCAACATACTTCAAAGAGTGACTTGATAACCCATCTGGTCCAGAAGCCTTACCAAAACCAATAGAAACAACATCCACCACAACTGCATCCCTGACATAGGTTTAATCAAATCATTTATGAAGCATTCATCAACCAAATTCCCAAACTGCAACTTCTCAGGAAGCCCCCCATTAGTCACATTATTGTCATCCTCAGCATACACACCAGGAAAAAGATCAATACACTCTTCGAACATCCACAAGCTCCACACTAGAAGTGGAAGTAAGGCTAAGAATATTATTTTTGTATTCTTTCCTTGATAAAACTGTGAAAGAAATAAGTATTTAAGTCTCCAAAAAAAGTCACTGGACTCTAGACCTTTGTATTTTCATAGAATTTTAACATCTGGCCACTTTAGCGTACTGCTGGAAAACCTGTTTCTCCTTCCTAGATACAAGAGGACACCATAGGGAACTTTGTACATGTTCTTGATTACTGTGCACCCTTTTCTTAGAATTTAACACTTTCTCAGACATATTCCTAAATCTTTCTAGGCAATAATCTAAGTCTTAGCCATCTTCAACTTAGAGATCAGGATGAACATAGAATTTCCCTTAATATTCACTGACCAAACAACTCTAACCAACTCAAGAAAAATGAGGTTCTTCAGTCAAGAAATTAAAGAACATGAAAGAAGGAGGTTCATGCTTCCTCTTCTCAAAATACTAGCCACCCTTGTAGAGTAATTAGAAATAACATGATTGAGAATCATCCTTAGAATAGACAAACTGATCAATCAATTCCACATTCACCATGTTTCTTTCAATTTTAAAACCAATTCTAACTTCCCCTTTCTAATTAAACCAATCATATAAACAATGATGTAATTTTAAATAGTGGTAAGAATGGGTTCGTTCAGATTTGTGAAGATTCGAGTTTTTTAAAATCAATAAAAATTATATACAAAAATAGTACAATTGGTGCAAGAAGTACTGGGACTAAGGATTTAGCCAATCTTTATAACATAAGGTTCACTTATTTATTCTCAACAATTTTAGCTCAAGAAATATAAACATGGACTCTATTTTTGCCAAGGTAGATTCTCAAAACATTGATTGTAAATGTTAAGCATGGGACATCAAATCACCTAAGCTAAGCATGACCCATCTAATCAAATGACAACCAATTTAATCAAATCATATTTCAATTAATTTTAATGCAAAAGTCATAAAAAGAATAAAAATAAATTTACCCATGTATGAAGTTCGGCCTCCTCCGTCGTCCCAGTGTTGGGGTTTAACTCATCATGTCGAAAACACACTCAAAATATGTATTCATGGCTCAAAAAGTGTTTACAAGAAGAGAAAATAATGAAACAGGAAATCTGCAACAACAAAGGTGCGTTACAGACCGACTGTTTCAACTCTCAACTGTTATGATGAAGATAATCGTTACAAATATGAAAATAAATGTTGCAGAAGAGGATGAAGAAACTGTTACAATGAAGATAAATGTTGCAAACCAGTTGAAGAAACTGTTACAACGAAGATAAATGTTGCAAACCAGTTGAAGAAACTGTTACAACCAGTTGAAGAAACCGTCGTTGTTTCCCTGTTCTTCACGAGCAGCAGCAGCAGCAACAACAGAGTTCTGAAAACTCTTGATTCACGCCTCCTGAGCTCTCCTCTCGACCCCAAACTCTCTACACCCATTCTATGTGATCCTAGGAACCTATTTATACATAATTGCGACATTGAATCTCCTCCATTAACTACAAATAATCTTCTTTTACTCGGGTATATTTTTTTCCATTTTTTTTATTGATTTTGATTTTCACGCATCTGCAGCTGTATTTATTTCCTTATATACCTTATTCACGCTCTATAATATCGATTAAATCTTCCAAGCACGTGCAGTACACGTTTAAATTTCTCACAACTCATGCAAGCTCATGTTTTTCCTCCAACTCCCTGTTTGGATTAAACCAAGTTATCCAGCCAAATTTGATCGATAAAATCACCCATACTAGCTTTCTATAGTCATATCACGTCTACCCACTAAGTTTCAGGGATTGAATCTCACTAAATCACGTCCAAATATCCGATTGAAATTCTGCTGTTAATGAAAATATTTTCCCGCCAAAATTCATTTTTTGAATTTGAGAAGAACATGTCCTCCCCCTAATCCTGCACGGGTGTCCCTTTAGCACTTGTCTTATGGGGTGCAAATAGTAATTTTTGGGCGTAGATAGTAATTTTTCCGGGGTTCCTCCGACACATTTCTGGGGTGCTTCCGGTGCATTTCTGGGGTGCCTTTAGTACTCTATCCTGGGGTGTAAAACACCACTTTTCGAGCCAATTTCGCCGCAAGAGCTTATTTCTCTAAAAATACCTACAAAGACATAAAATAACAAAATAAATACAAAATCGAACACTAACAATATATACAATTGAGACATATTAGACACAATAATGCGTCTATCAAACAACCAGACAATTGGAGATCCATTAATATAGCATCCTAAAAAATACTTACATACACAAAAGAAGTCAGAAAATTTAACTTCAAAGATAACTTCCACAAACACTACTTGTGAGAAAGAGTGAATAACATAAATACTAACAATTGCGAGATCCCACCCAATACATATTCTACTGGGAGAACTACGATTATAATTAGTAATGAAATGACAAGAAGACATAATTTTATTTTTAACTTTATTTGCATTGTTGCATTGAACATGCGTTCCAATAACATCAATCACTGACATGTTTTTATTCATAATAAGAGATCCTACTTCTATTCTAAATTGTTATTTTAAACATTTAGAACATTTGTAAGATTGCTTTATTACCGTTAATATATTTTTTAAAATCTGCACCCTTGAATGACAAAGACTGGTTTGAAGAATCAGATTGCAAAAACTTCTGAATGAAATGGAACTTGACCTCTCCTTCAGCACCACTACAACAAGAAACCAGACTCAGGACGCTCAGTTACAGAACCAACAATATTTTTATTAAAAGATAAAATAGGTACATTAAGATCTTGCTCCACCAAAACCTCAAGCATATTAGTAGTCTTAACCACTCTCCTAGTACCACCTTTGGCCTGTTGGTGCACATTACTACTCTTTCCTTTGGACAAGAGAACATGCTCAACTCCATTCCTATGAACAGCTTCATGATCACCGTCATATGAGCTGGAACCCTCACCATAATTCTCTATATTCTTTTTTATTTCTCTTAGCATTCTTCACAATCCATCCATCCTTAACTCCTCTGCAACCTTTTCATCAACCTTCTTATAAGCAAGAATATAACGACTGAAGGATTTCTAGTGAGAGCACATATGTGGCTTCCATGATACTCAATATCTACCTCAATAGCTTCAAACCCATCTATCAAACCTAGAATAGAATTAGGACATTCACATGAAGTGTCAATTTCCACATAAGCACGAGCATAACTCATCCTAGCCCTGTTGATAGTTTTCTTATCCAACAAAATTGGTTTACCAGTAATACTAGTTATATTCCCTAAATGATGAGTGCCAAATATTGCATATTTCTACATCTTATTATTGGCATTTATCTCATCTTTTGTGCTTTAAATCCCCATATTATCCCAAATTCTGCGTTTTCATTGTTTTCAAGGATAAATATTTTTACTAATTAATTTTGTGTTTTTAGGAAGTAAATAAAGCTTGGATGCTTAGAAGAAGAGAGAAGAGCAGAGGATTGGTGGCCAGTGACAATGGAAGAGAGACAACAGAGTTCCCACGAGGATGCAGTGGAGATCGTAAAGGACATATCACGCAAAAGGCTGTGCAATCCGCTTGCGCACCTTGGGAAGCCGCTTTCAAGAGATGAACCAAGTAATGGGCTTACATGATGAATTAGGCTTGGAAGAAGTGATAAAACCCAGGACCCAATATCCAAACCCGTTTCCATACCTGATGTGGGTTTTATGTTGTTGTAAAAAGTGATAAGTAGAGTTCATTCAACTCGGACTTGTGAAGATTCGAGTTTTTAAATTTAATAAAAATATATAAACAAAAATTATAAACAATGGGCGAGAGGTATTGGGACTAAGGATTTGGCCAATTCTCATGCATGTGGTTCAA
>JAJJMB010002379.1:2988811-3002896 GCA_023531105.1 Papaver atlanticum | reverse complement strand
TTTAGTTCTTCATGGTGAAAACACGCTCAAAATAATAACGCATGGCTGAATAGGTGCTTTTATTGAAGAGAATGAACTGTAGTTACAGAAGGCCTTTTGCAAGGAAGATAGAAGTCGTTGAATATCTTAAGCAAGTACAGACCTAAACGATAAAAGGGTTTCGTAGTTGAATATAAGACTGCTTATGAGACGGTTTGATGTGGGTCGAAGTTCTTCGTGACCGTTCCGTGTGCGTCTTATGTTCTTCGTGTTCTTCAGCTACGCACAAGCAGAAAACAGCAGCAGGTAGCTTTCTGTTCGTCTTGATTTCTCACTCCTCAACCCTTCTCATCCCCCCAAACTCTCGACACCCCTTCTATATGACCCAAACAATCTATTTATATCAAAAAGACCGATTAAATCTCTCCAAAATCTTCCGAAATCTCTTTCTTTCTCTTCACGGCAAAGTTGCGGCAATTTCTTGTTTTAGAATTTCTACGCGTATCTGAGCTTTCCTTTTGATTCTACACTCTTCCTTAGATAGATATCAAGCTTTGGGAAGAAAATCTTGCCTTTAATCTCTCTAAAATTTCCTAAAATCGGTCACACACGTGACTTTCCATATTTTGCTGTTGAGATAAAAATCCGTCGATTGAGCCCAGTTTAATCGATTTCAACACCCATGTTAGATTCCTAGACCCATAAGGAGTCTACCCTATAAAAATTAGAGGTGTAATCGACCTCAAACTCCTCCAAATCACTACCACCAAAACTGCCAGAATGTGTTTATATTTTCCCGCCAAAAACAGAATTTGAATTTTGAGAAGAAAGTGACCTCCCCCTATCCAGTCCCGGTCTGTGTTTAGTTGCTGCTTGGAAATGAGTTACCCCTTATCCAAAATGAGAGTCCGAATAGCAAATGTCCTTCCAGGTGTCTTTAACAACTTTTTGAGCCAATTTCGCCGCAAAACCCTATTTCTCCAAAAACACCTACAAAGGGATAAAATACCAAAATTAGTACAAAAATGGGTACTAACAATATGCACAATAGAGATGAAAATAGACACATAAATGCGTCTATCAATACCCGAGCCGTCAGATTTGATATAGCTACACAACATCCAACATCTCCTCCTACTGGTACATCAACATTGGATTTAGCTGCTTCACACCTTAACCTCCTTTATCCTTCCTCCTAATTGACCAGAAACAACATCTTCTTCATTTCCTCTTTTTCTCTACAACACCATCACCTTCATCCCCCTCAATAACTCCATTTCCCAACCATCTCTGCATATAACCACCTCTCTGAGCAACAATTAAACCTCTAATCTCTACTTCTCTCAATCTTATCTCTTTTCTTATCAAGAATAGTAACCCTATAAGATAAAATTGAGAAAGCTAGGGTTAGGGTTATCATATACATTTGAGGAACATCAAATTAATGAGTAGCATAGTTGAATTGAAGAAGAAGAACTGCCAGAGAAGCAATTATGGTGAGTAGGTGTCTGTTAATTATCAAAATAAAGAGGAATTGAGTGAAATTGTGTATAAATAGGGAGGAGATTGTGTTGAAAAAGGCATGCCACGATTAGCCGGTGCACCAAGCTGTAGTAGATTTATTTTCAGTATTATTATCATGTTCTAATTCAATATCTAGGGTTTAGATGAAACCCTTAATCATATGTTGAGATAATTCATGTTCCTGTTATTATTCTTGCCGTGCTTAATTGATATAGGAAGGATTAATTAGCTGGTTGATCGAATTAGCCTGTGATTAGTTAAACTATAAGAAAACAGCTAATACTAGGGGTGAGTTAGTGATATTGGTTGATAAGTCATCCATTTGAGACCTCTCTGGAAGAAGATCTGTGCTTAATTGATATAGGAATGATAATTATCTATTTGATCAAATGAGCTTGTGATCAGTTGTACTATAAGAAGACAGCTTATACTAGGGGTGAATTAGTGAGACTAGTTAATAAATCATCCATTGGAGTCTTCCCTGGAAAGGAACAAGAACATAACTTGAATGAGTATTTCCTTAGCATAGGATTAGGAGGTGGATTCAACTTCCCTAGTGCTTTTTAACTAAATTGTTTACAATCTTCCTTACTACTTGTTCACTACCAAAATCTTGTCGTATCGACACCCAAAAACAACCCCTTTTGGTTACTTCTTATTCGAATCAGTTTTAGTAAGACGTTGGCTTCAACTTACACCCACCTTGTCCCTGAGGATCGACCTGTGCTTTCCCTGTGTTACATTAGGACATTGTGCACTTGCAGTTGTTATTATAGGTACTCTTTCTAAGCCTACCAAGTTTTTGGCGCCGCTGCCGGGACTCGGTAGCGGTGTAGCTGAAGTTTCTGACTTTACTCTACTGGTTTTTCGTATAACCTTGTATATATGTGTTTAGATTGTTAGTGTAATCTGTTTGTCTTCTGTTGTATTATTTTGTGTCATTATAGTATAACTTAGTAGTTAATCCATCTGTTATATATCGTACATCATTGTATGTCATGCATCATCATATATCATTCATTTTGTACCATTTACGACTTTCTGTCAGTTGCATTCTGTAGATTAATTTGCATCATATTGTAGGTCTTTAGATTTCCATTTCACTTAATTTGCTTCAGTAGATGAACATATTTAGGTATAACTTAGATTTTGTAGCTTTTCTTATGCATCATTTCTGTAAAATAAGCATTCTCCTGTAATACATCCATTCACTCAGTTTCAGTCTGTCCTGTTCAGTGCATTCTACTTTATGAGATATCTGCACTAAATTACTGTCATTGTTTCGTGTTTTCATGCACAATTCTGGAAACTGAAATTCTCTTCTGAGTAACCAGGTACCTGTGGTGCTTCCATACAAACCAATGAAAAGAGGAAAAGGATCAAGACAATCTGTGGAAGTGCATAAACCCAATACCTGTGGTGCTGCCGTACAAACCAAGGAAAAGAGGAAAAGGAGCAAGACAAGCTGTGGAAGTGCATAAACCCGGTACCTATGGTGCTTTTGTACAAACCAAGGAAAATAGGAAAAGGAGCAAGACAATCTGTGGAAGTGCATAAACCCGGTTGGTGTCGTTCTCGAACTTCATTATACTTTATATTTGTGTGAATGATAAACCATGATAGGCTGATACACTAGCTGTCTGATTGAACTCTTTACTTGCTGAAATCATAATTTCACTATCCAACAGTCAATCTCTGAATTGTTGATAACTACATGTATGCTTGCGGAACTAGTACTTCACGTAGCCTTATCCAACCCTGCAACATATGATATTTTAGTGCATGACCCTGTGGTAGTTGAGTGACATATTTGCTAGATGAATTGTTGATTCACTGTGTTTCTCTCGATCTCTGAAAAATACTGTGTATGCATACATCTCTGAATCTGTTTATCATTTCTATCAGCATTATCTCTGGCCTGAGTTTTCTATTGTGGGTCTCTGAAACATGTTGAATGGTGTGTCCCCTAGGCTTTGATAGGAGTTCTGTGACCAAACTGATCGTCTAGATAGCCATCATCAAGACTGCCTGCTTGAAATTCATTCACAGTTGTTGACACACCCGTCCAAGTTGAGACAATGGGTGATGTTATGAATAGACCCCATAGTCTACATGAGTACATGTACCCCAAAAGAACAAGTTAGTTATCATGTATCGTCTTACCTCAAACTGATAGTCCATTTGAATTGAATGCAAACATGTTACAATTGCTTCCGAAATTCCGAGGGATTGATTTTGGAAACCTCTATCATCATGTAAGAGAGTTTGAGCAAATTTGTAGGGTTATGCAACCTGACCATATATCCGAAGACTCTCTGAAATTGCGTTTGTTTACATTTTCTTTAAAGGAAAGGGATAAAACATGGTTTTACAGTTTGAGACCGCAATCAATCACCACTTGGGACCAGCTTACAAATCAATTTTTCATAAAATTTTTTTCCACATCATAGGACCATTGCTCTCCGTTAAAGTATCACTTGTTTTGTCCAGTAAGATGGGGAGACTCTTTTTCAGTATTTTGAATGGTTTAATGATTTGTTGAGTGAATGCCCTCATCATGGCTTTGAGAAGTGGAGACTGGTCGTTATCCTCTATGAGTGACTAGACTTTAATTATCGATCCATGGTTGAATCTATGTGCAATGGTGAATTTATTGATAAAACTGCGGATGGTGCATGGTCATTTTTGGCTGAGGGTGCAGAGAAAACCCTTCAATGGGAATCCGTTAGGGAAACTAAGAAAGTATCATATGCTAGGAGTGATCTTCATGAGAGGGAGTCTGATTTTGACTCTGATATAAACAGGACATGTATGGCTATGAGAGTCGAATCTCTAGAGAAGGGCACACATGAAAATGCTCTTGTCCATAACTCATGCACCCAAACTGAACTCCACGTTTGTACCCTGTGTGTTATCTTAGGCCATCTTGTTGAGCACTACCCTGTTTTGCATGACTTTAGGCAGTCCAGAACACGTCATATTGATGCTCCCTATCAGAACCATCCCTACTCGTAGACTTGCAATTTAACATGGAAAAATCCCTGTTTCAATGATACTGATAATGAATTAAATTTTGAAAATAGTATGTTTAGTCCTACTCATGCAACTAATATTGAATATGAACCTAATCCAGAGGTAATCGAGTCGACTAGAGACACTATAGTTTTGAATAGGGAAGTGCATCTTTGTTACGATGATGATGATGATAATGATTTAATATTGGAAGAGCATGTATACTCTGAAAATGTTCTTACGAAATCCCATGTTTCTGAGACATTAGATTATGTTAATACTTCTTCTGATTTTCTTATTCGTAACACTGAATTTTTGGGTGATATGGTTACTCATCTTGATCCTGTGCAATTGACCTGTGAAAAAAAGCACGACACACATCTTGTGTCCGACTTAGAAAAGGTTGAATTGTTTGTTGACACAAATGATCTTATGCATGAAAATATAATTGATGTGTCTGATTCTCTGCCTAAATCACAGTATGATATCTCTTTTGATTTTCCTATGCATGAGAGTAAAGTTTTAAATGATGCTGATGATACTGAATTGAGGCTTGTTAATTTGTTCAATGACTGTGAGCATGATAGAGCACTACTTGTTTCTGACTTGGGAAAAACTAGATTGCATAGTGATATTTTTGGGCCTAAAAGTGAATGTAACTTAAATGCATCTGAGTCCCTGCCTAGAACACACTATGTTGCTCCCTCTGATTCTCGTATGCATGACACAAAGGTATTGGATGATGATGATTATGACCTGGGGCTTGATGATTTGTTCTATGAATATGAACATGATATACCTGTTTCTGTCTTTAGGAGAGTATGTGACGGTACTAATGATCTTACACATGAAAACGACTTAAATGCGCCTGCTTTCCTTCCTAAGTCACATACTGATACTCTTCCTCCCAACCTAGATTTGGTTTGTAACAAAATTGTAAAACCAACTTTTCTAAGGGGACCTAATCTAGGATTGGAACCGTGTGCTCTCAAGTCCTCTTGGACTATTTTGAATCTAAATACAATACCTTTGATATGCCACAAATGTAATGTGTATCTCCGGCCTACCCTGGCAAAGTTCACTTTGCACTAGATCTTGTGCATGATGCACCCCTGAAATTGTTAGATTTTGTGCCCAAAAGTATATCTGTTGAAAAATCTAGGTTTGGGGGTAGTTCATTTTGTCTGGCAGCCTCACTTGTATTTCTGCCCTATTATAATTGTGTGAGGCTATTAAAATTTCTACATTCTGTCTTTTGGGTTGATCCTCAGCTCTTTAGATTGTTAATGTATGGTGAATTCTCCCTGTATATAATCCAGTAGGTAATGCTATATTTTCTATCTTGAGTCAGTTGAGTCTTCTTTTATCTTGTATATATTATGCTAATCCAATATGATCTCAGCTAAAAATGTTGGATTCTAGCCTTGAATAATGAAGCTCTTATCTTGCTTTCGTCGACATACCGGTAATCTCTTCCCTTTTCTCCAATCAACATGGTTCTCATGTTATGCTGTTCATTAAATTCTTATCATCTTTTGGAACATTGAGGACAATGTTAGATTTAGGTGTGGGGGAGTCTTTTGTATTTAGAGTTCTTTTAAACTTTTCACTCTTTTGAATTAAATTTTTCAAATTTTTTAAATATTAGCCTAAAACCTCCGACTTGTAGAGATTTTAGAGTCACTAGCATGCTTCTAGCTATGTTTACATAGAGAGTCTGACTAAATTAACTGAACTTGGAAGAACTAGAGAACACAGTCGGGTTTCTTACTTGTTAGAGCGTTAAAGTTGGATTTAACCATGCCGGTGGGCGAATTAGGTGCAACAAAGATATTTGGTATTAGAGTTGTGATCACCTTTAGTGGAGACTACCTATTTTTGCATCAAGTGAGGCACTGACCTTCATTTCTTTGTGACAATCTAAAAAGTCCTTTTAGAGTGTGTGTCACCGTACGTAAATTCCGGGTAGGAATGGTGAGCTACCCAACTTCGCACCAATTTTAGCACTATTTTTGATCTCTTGAGTGCTAATTCCTCCAGTCATGAGGATGACGTCTAAAGATGATAACTCCTTCTTTTAGTTTGAATTGCAGTTAGCACCATTCCCTCTCTCTCGACAACATCAACAGGTCCATAGAAAAACATCATCATCAACGAGCAGAGAAACGCCAAATTCTATGAAGAAAGATTGAAATAGTCCGAGGTTAACATGTAACAACTCAAGGAAAGTAAAAATTTTATTCAAAGTGAAGATACAGTATAAAAAGCAGAAATCGATACACAAGTGAAGACTTATCCTACAAGAGAAAAGAAAACAAAAAAAGATGAGAATTAGTGAAGTTTATGAAATCAAGACAATACAGGTTGTGAAGAATTAAGTGATAAAGTCCCTCATCCATGGCTTTAGTAGTTTCATTTTGCTATTTTCAGTTTATATGTTCGTTAAAAAAATTTTTATCTCTATTATAGTTTGTTTTTAGTTTTGTTTAATAAACACCGTGGTAAAAAAGAAGAATAAGAGGAAAATTCAAGCAACAAGAAAACTGAAAAGAAGAATCAGAAATTGTCAAGGTTCTAAGAAGTTAAAGAATTCATCATCAACAGTTGAAAACCAAAGATTTAAGACGAAGACGTCTCTATGGATGTGGTGAGAGTGGTGTTGATTGCCGATCGGATGTAAAGGTAAGTGATAGTAGAGTGAAACACGAAAACGACAAGATGCATCTTGGCTGGCGATTTATGACCTTATGTGGCTCTGCAAAGCTTTTGTCTAGGTCACGAATTTTTTGGAACCTTTCCAAGTTTTCGCTAAGTTTATCCTATAAACGACGAAAAGACAAATCCGACAGAAAAAGAACTAGGTCAATCTGATACATAATGAAAGAGTTATAAGTGAAATAGTAGAGTGAAATAGTAGAATCTCCAAGTTTATAGCGTTATCTGGTCCTTGAGGTCCTTGAGAGTGATAAGGTCGGCTGGATGGTTTCTCCTTTGCTCTGTCACGTTCGTAATGAGCTTTATCTTCTCCGATGAGGTCGATTGCAGGAAAGATCCCGTCAGTGCTATTCTAAGCAGTTTTAGTACTCCTTCTTTAGGAAACGTGTAATCGATCTAAATTTGTTGTTTCTATCCCTACTGGTAACTCTAAAGGCGTTTTCAGATAAGTCTGGATGTCGATCTGAGATTTTGCAAGATTCTGTTAACTCTCCGGGAGTTCTCCTTGGTCCTTACCCAACGTTTTCAAGGATTAGAAGTAGATTTTTATGAAAATAGGTTACTAGGGAGTTTTGTTTTGCAGGAATAGATCCATGTGATTCGGGACGCACTAACCTATTCACTAAGGTAAAACTCGAAAGAGAGAGAAAGTGCTGGTAGGGATAACTCTCTCGGCTAAACCTATAATGGATTTACAGAAACTGAATCAATGGAACGTTTTTATGTTTGGATTGGTGGAATCGTCTTTCTTCTTAAGAGACCATGATTGATATCTGTAACTGAGTGAACAACCTCCCACTGTGGTCGCCAAAATGTAGTTACCTAAAATCGGTGAGAGGCTAGAGATGGGATTCTAGGGTTTTGAAAGTGAGTTTCGGGAAGTTGAGCACGAACAGTCTTCACCTAAACCACGCACAATGGCCATTCAAAGGATGCTTCAGTCACAGGGATGGAGGTTTAGGGCTGGTCTTAGGAAGGGAAGCACATGAAGAGAGAGATCATAGAACAAGTTATTGCTCTGAGAGGTTATGAGAAAGATGATCGTAGCTTGGAAAATAGATGACCTATTTATAGCTAAATTCTCTAATCTCAAGTCGGTGAAGATAAGGATTGCTTTCCGTGCCGTGCGGAACAATTCTCCCGTCTCTTCAGGAATATGGATAAACTAGGTTGAGTTTATCTCATTATTCCACCGCCTTTACTCTCTTATGCGATGAGAAATAAGCCGGGTATTTCTCACACATGCCGTAGACCGCCAGACCAAAACCATAATTGCTATCCCCCCATTTGTGTGAAGCTGAGTCAGCCTTTGTGATGATGTGTGTTGAGAGATAAATATTCTCTTTAGCCGAGTTGGCCAAGATAGAGTGATATTCTCTGATTTGTGAGAATGACTAGGATGAGTCACATGAAAAGGTATGGAATTCCTCAGGAATCGTGTGCAGAGTGTGAGAGGATCTGAGGCTGATCCCCCTATCTCCACGGCCGGTCACATATGTCATATGAAAACCATATTATGTTTGTGGGTCCCTTTGTTGAGCGTGCGGAGCTCAAGAGAGCTTATCCACGTTTTTGGATAGTATGTACAGTTCAGGCTCAATTTACTAGCCGTGAGTGTGTTTGAGAGGCTGAGAAATAGGCTTGAGCCCTAGGTAAGGCATGTGCCACCCGAGATTTTGAGGAGAGATTTGAATCTCTCCGAGATTTTTCATAGAGACTCGAATCTCTCCGAGATTTTGCAGAGAGATTTTGTTGAGCCACTGTGCATGTGAGAAATCTCTCCGTGATTTTGCAGAGAGATTTGAATCTCTCCGAGATTTTGCAGACGGATCAAAATCTCTCCGCGATTTTGCAGAGAGATTTGAATCTCTCTGAGATTTTGCAGACGGATCAAAATCTCTCCGTGATTTTGCAGAGAGATTTGAATCTCTCCGAGATTTTGCAGACGGCTCAAAATCTCTCCGTGATTTTGCAAAGAGATTTGAATCTCTCCGAGATTTTGCAGACGGATCAAAATCTCTCCGAAGATTTTCTTAACGGATCCGAATCTCTCTATGGTCAGTTGGGACTCGTCGTTGAGAGAGAGAAAAGGCTTTGTACATCCAATTAATGCCTCTGCGAGACTTTTGCTCACTTGTCTTTGACCAGCGTATCTTGCAGAGATGTGCTAGGAATCAACTGTGTGTCCATATGATTTTCCAACAAGACCAGTGTATCCTGAAAGTATGTTTTAGGAGTCTGTCGAAAGGCCCAGAGGCAGAATAACCAGCGTATCTCGCGGGGATTTCCTAGGAGTTATTCGGAAACCTCAGTAAGTCGAGTTAGAGCCTAGAGCAGACATGACCAGTGTATCTCGCGATGATGTACTAGGAATCAGTCCTTGATCTCAAATAGGGTGAGTCGTGCTTACAGGAGATATGCAAATCTCCGCTCTGGGTCATAAGTCAGTCGGGGACGTATTTACGCATCTACAGAGCCTACATGACCAGCAGCATCTCGTTGAGGATGTATACTAGGAATCATGGCATCACAATCAGCTGCGTCTCGCGAAGACATGCTGGAATTGTGGCCGTTCTGGTTCATAAGTCTACCGGGGAAATTTTACGCTCTACAGAACCTACGTGACCAGTAGTATCTCGTCGAGGATGTGCGCTAGGAATCACGGCATCACGACCAGCAGTGTATCGCGGGGACGTATACTAGAAATCGTTGCTAAGGATGCTTTTAGGTCCAAGGGCTTAATCTCTCCCGTGAGAGTTGAATTCTGTCTATAGGGTTGAAATGACGCTTTTGCCCCTTATCCAAATTTCACCATCTACATTAAGTCCCCTACTCAGAGTAGAACCTTGATTGTTCTATGATGAGTATATAGATGGTTACGAATCGCTCAGGCGCGAAATTAAAATCCACTCGGTCTTCTAGACTTGCTGAGACCCTGAATCGATGTTTAGTCTTTGATTGTTATGCCTCTGATCTTGGAATCGATTCTGGACTTTGGAACTTCATGGGATTTTATGTTAGACATTAATGACATGATAATAAAGTCTTGATGAGACAAAATTTTCGTCTTGAGCGAATGGAATTTGTTAACTAGGGTTTACTTGGCCAAAACCCTAATTTTATATCTTTGTGCATCCTTGTGCTTCTGAGTTTGTATAGGAGAGTATGTGGGGAAGAGAGAACTTTTGAACGGTCTACTAGATGTCCTTGATGTTGGTAAAGGGATGTGAGAAAAGATATGTACTTACTTTTGAAGTTATGGAGTCCATATCCCTTGTAAATTCTAAATTCCGACTACTTCAGACACTCTGGAGAGGCTTGACGAGGTTTGGAAGGTGTGCATCTATCTTGCGGGGTCGGGACCTTGTGCGATGAGAGATTTTTTAATTCCTTGTACCAATCAGGCTCTTTTTTATTAGAGAAAATACATACTTTTGAAACTAACGGTATTTTCGTCAAAAACCACTGTGAGCTTGATTCTTCTTTAGCATGAGAAAGGCGTGGAACTTCCCTAGGCATATTCACGTCTTGAAAGAGAGATTGGCGCTTCTGGTTCTGCTTTTGGAAATCATGAACCCGAATTCCCTGTTTTGAGCCAGATTCCCTTTATTTTCCCTGAAATTCTGCTTTTCTGGATTCCGTTTCAATCCCGTCCTTCTTCGAACACTTAGAGAACTCAATATTCATGTGTATGAGGCTTTTGGAATGAGTAGATGAGAGCTTGGTCGGTCCCTAGATGTATCAAGGCTATCTTCTTTGAAAATACTCAAAATAGCAATATAAGGGTATTTTGGTCAAAATCCCTTATGAGCTCGCTTTTGTTGAAGAGTAATGAGCTAAAAGGGATTGAGAGAGAATAAATCCTTTTTCCCAAAATTCTTGAAATTAGGGCTTTTTTGCCAAAACCTTAATTCTCTTCGACTTTGATCCCTCTGCAAAAATCCCGAGAGAATAAATCACGTCCCACTGGCCTAGGAGAGCATCCTCACGCATGAAAAGGGGTTTTCCATGGTTTGGGGAAATTTTTAGAAGAAGAAAAGACCCTGGTTTCCTCATTTGAGCCAAATTAGGGCTATTTTCCTCAAAACCCTAATTCTCTTCGACTTTTATCCCTCTGAAAAAATTCCGAGAGAATAAATCACGTCCCACTTGCCAAGGAGAGCATCCTCATGCATGAAAAGGGCTTTTCCACGTCTTGGAGGAGTTTTGGAAGGAGAAAATACCTTCGTTTCCTTATTTGAGCAAAATTCCTTTAATTTCCTCGTTTAGCTCTAATTCCTTTTCCTTTTGCTTTAGAGATTCCTTCTTGAGATAAAATTAGAGAAGAGCACTTGTCTTGTATGTAGTTTTGTTCGTGCACTAGTTGAGTAAACCTATCCGCCTCCTTGCATTACCAAAATACCCTTTCAAAATTATTCATAAACTTTGAACCAAGGGTTTTCGTCAAAAAAAACAACAACTAATGAGCGCTTGCTCTTGAGAAGAAAGGGAATGCTTGAGCGTCATCCATAGCTGGTCATGTGTGAATGGAAAGTTTTGGGCGTTTCTTGGAATGATTTTAGGGAAATAATGCCCGGCTTTCCCTGTTCGAGCCAAATTCCTCTTTCTTTTTGAAGTAGAATTGATATTGCAGGAAACCCATTTCTTACTCTTAATGCTTGAATATAATTCTCTACCCTTGGATTATAATCGTGGCATGAATGTTGCTATAACGTCTTCCTTTGTTTAGGTGATAGTGCCATTCGTATTTCAAAACGATCGATACTAGTCTTCAATCTGATGATGTGGAAAATAGCAGAAGTGATAATGATCTTGGATTTGATGATGTAGATACCCATCGTTCGTTCTTCATTGAGGCGTCCTCGGTAATTATTGAACTTAATTTATCTTTTATCATCTCGGATGCATACTTCTTCGGCCATCGAATGAATTAAAGTAGTCGTATTTGTCAAGGATTCTCTTCGCTTAGATGTTTGTCATAAAACTTCAGATTTGATACCCTTAGGGAGAACGAATGTAAAATATTCATACAGACTATTATTTGAGTCCCCGGCCCCAAATTTAAAAGAAAAAAAAATAGGCTTTCTAATGATAAAAGAATGACTCGATTCCGAGTTCGTTTGGCCAATCAAATCCGTGTATACTTTTGACTTCAGAAATCCCGTATAAAAATTTCAGGAGTTTTCAGATTACACTTACTTCGGTGTTGGGACCACATCTCCTAACTCGTTTGTCCGTTTGTAGCGCCCTTTTGGTATGTTGTTTGTAAGAAATAGAGGAACGTATTTACTTCAGAAAGTACCCTGAAATTCCTTATGAATTGTCATCAGTTTTCAAGTCTTCGCGCTGCAATGTTCATCAATCTGAATTACCAACGGAATCCTTGTTTCAGCTTGATTCTTAATACGTTCTCTTGCTTCAAGCACAACCCCTTGGAGTATTATAACTTCACTACCCTTCATTAGCTTGGTTTAGGTCGTGAATTTTGTATTCTTAGGCCAGAGACACGTCCGTGGTATTGATTATTCGTTTTTACTCTTTGGTTTCCAGAAAACGTATTTTGCTTGATCCCTTGTTAAAGTGTCGACCAAAACAAATCCACGAGTATCTCATGAGATGTGAGATGGATTTCTTGATAAGTACAGGACTCTAGGCATTAGGGTATGCTTGAAGGGACTAGGAGAAGACAAGGCTTTGAGGGATTGTAGGAGGACAAGGTATTAAGGGAAAGGCCGGTCCTTCTATAAATCAAACCCTAGTCCTGTGTTGTTGCGCCCTTGATTTTAACTTATCTAATTTGAACTTTGCAACCTTATATGATCTTCTGTTTGTTTGTAGAGTACTCTTCATGGTGATAACGAGTTAAATCTTGGTAGAATGCGGATGAGGCGGGCTTCAAAAATTTCAAAGGGATTTAAGGAAGAGATTCGAGTGCAGAGACAACTGACCGGTATGAGGGTAATTTTACGGAACCCATGTCTCTAACCGAAAGATTATATCATAAGAATGATAACTACGAACGTTCTTGTTCTGATGATCTTGTAAACCTGGGAAGCTTGGTAAAAACCCGTGAGAATCTTTACTTTCAATGTGAGGTGGTTGCGAGAGTGACTCAATTCTGTCAGGATCCGTCGAGGTGAGTTGAGTTCAGGTCCTCGTATTTTAGATAGTTTCTTAATCTGGAATGAAACATGGTAGATGAAGAGATGGAACATGCTAAGAAGTCGGATCGAGATGCAGGGGCCAAAGTGAAGCAGCTGAACATGAAGCAAGATATTTTCTTTAGGGGCATCTGTTCTTCAGGGTTGATATTTTCCCTTTCTAGACCTTTTCTGTATGCATCTTATAAAGAAAGAAGACCCTCATGAGTTCTTAATTCTTGCAAACCCTAGCTGGCTCTGTTGTTGTGCGAGTGGATGAAAACCCTAAGTAAAATTTGTAGTAGGAGGTCCTTCCTTGCGCGATCTTTACTCCGGAAATTGAAGAAACTTCGTTTGACGACCGATTTTAGTGGTTGACCCCAACTATCGAATAGAAGAGACTCAACTTTCATATAGTATTGATAAATATAGATTTTGAGCTTATTTAGTCAGTACTAAGCACATGTGAAGTTGAACTCGGGAATCCAGAGATTCAGCAGCAATTCCTTCAAATGTTTTGATGATATCTCTTGGATCGTATTTTGAAACATCATGCCATTTTAACACGTGGTAGGAGAGACATAAACGAGTATTTCTCATCAAGGGTATGTTGCCGAATTATCTACCCATTTTCCTAGTTCGTCGAGTTATATGGCTGAAGTATGAGCTGATAGACGCATTTATGTGTCTATTTTCATCTCTATTGTATATATTT
>JAJJMB010002379.1:2952976-2985350 GCA_023531105.1 Papaver atlanticum | reverse complement strand
AGAGATTTGAATCTCTCCGAGATTTTGCAGACGGCTCAAAATCTCTCCGTGATTTTGTAGAGAGATTTGAATCTCTCCGAGATTTTGCATACGGATAGAAATTTCTCCTAAGATTTTCTTAACGGATCCGAGTCTCTCTAAGGTCAGCTGCGACTCGTCCTTGAGAGAGAGAAAAGGCTTTGTACGCCCAATTAATGTCTCTGCGAGACTTTGGATCACTTGTCTTTGACCAGCGTATCTTGTAGAGATGTTCTATGAATTAAATGTGTGTCCATATGATGGGCCAACAAGACCAGTGTATCCCGAAAGGATGTTCTAGGAGTCTGTTGAAAGGGCCCAGAGGCAGAATAACCAGCGTATCTCGTGGGGATGTCCTAGGAGTTATTCGGAAACCTCAGTAAGTCGAGTCAGAGCCTAGGGCAGACATGACCAGTATATCTCGCGATGATGTACTAGGAACCAGTCCTTGATCTCAAATAGGGTGAGTCGTGCTTACAGGAGATATGCAAACCTCCGCTCTGGGTCATAAGTCCGTCGGGGACGTATTTACGCATCTACAGAGCCTATATGACCAGCAACATCTCGTTGAGGATGTATACTAGGATTCATGGCATCACAATCAGCTGCGTCTCGCTAAGTCATGCTGGAATTATGGCCGTTTTGGTTCATAAGTCTGCCGGGGACATTTTACGCTCTACAGAACCTATGTGACCAGTAGTATCTCGTCGACGATGTGCGCTAGGAATCAGGGCATCACGACCAGCAGTTTCTTGCGGGGATGTATACTAGAAATCGTGGCTAAGGATGCCTTGAGGGCCAAGGGATTAATCTCTCCCTGTGAGTTGAATTCTGTCTATAAGGTTGAAATGATGCTTTTGCCCCTTATCCAAATTTCACCATCTGCAGTAGTAAATAAAGCTTGGATGCTTAGAAGAAGAGAGAAGAGCAGAGGATTGGTGGCCAGTGCCAATGGAAGAGATACAACAGAGTTCCCACGAGGATGCAGTGGAGATCGTAAAGGAAATATCATGTAAAAGGATGTGCAATCCGCTTGCGCACCTTGGCAAGCCGCTTGCAAGAGCTGAACCAAGTAGTGGACTTACAAGATGAATTAGGCTTGGAAGAAGTGATAAAACCCAGGACCCAATATCCAAACCCGTTTCCATACCCGAGCCGTCAGATTTGATATAGCTGCACAACATCCAACAGCTCCTCCTACTGGTACATCAACATCGGATGCAGCTGCTTCACACCTTAACCTCCTTTATCCTTCCTCATAATCGACCAGAAATAACATCTTCTTAATTTCCTCTTTTTCTCTATAGCACCATCACCTTCATCCCCCTCAATAACTCAATTCCCCGACTATCTCTGCATATAACCACCTCTCTGAGCAACAATTAAACCTCTAATCGCTACCTCTCTCAATCTTATCTCTTTTCTTATCAAGAATAGTAACCCTAGAAGATAAGATTGAGAAAGCTAGGGTTAGGGTTATCTTCTACAGTTGAGGAACATCAAATTAATGAGTAACAGAGTTGAATTGAAGAAGAAGAATTGCCAGAGAAGCAATTATGGTGAGTGGGTGTCTGTTAATTATCGAAATAAAGAGGAATTAAGTGAAATTATGTATAAATAGGGAGGAGATTGTGTTGAAAAAGGCATGCCCGGATTAGCCGGTGCACCAAGCTGTAGTAGATTTATTTTCAGTATTATTATCATGTTCTAATTCAATATCTAGGGTTTAGATGAAACCCTTAATCATATGTTGAGATAATTCATGTTCCTGTTATTATTCTTGCCGTGCTTAATTGATATAGGAAGGATTAATTAGCTGGTTGATCGAATTAGCCTGTGATTAGTTATACTGTAAGAAAACAGCTAATACTAGGTGTGAGTTAGTGATATTGGTTGATAAGTCATACATTTGAGACCTATCTGGAAGAAGATCTGTGCTTAATTGATATAGGAATGATAATTAGCTATTTGATCAAATGAGCCTGTGATCAGTTGTACTGTAAGAAGACAGCTTATACTAGGGGTGAATTAGTGAGACTAGTTGATAAATCATCCATTGGAGTCTTCCCTGGAAAAGAACAAGAACATAACTTGAATAAGTAGTGCCTTAGCATAGGATTAGAAGGTGGATTCAACTGCCCTGGTGCTCTTTAACTAAATTGTTTACGATCTTCCTTACTACTTGTTCACTACCAAAATCTTGTCGCATCGACACCCAAAAATAACCCCTTTTGGTTACTTCTTATTCGAATCAGTTTTAGTAAGACCTTGGCTTCAACTTACACCTACCTTGTCCTTGAGGATCGACCTGTGCTTGCCCTGTGTTATATTAGGACTGTTCGAGCACTGCTCGGTCGAACTCGCAAGCGTTATTATCTCAATCTTGTTTGTCAAGTTTAGTTGCCAAAACTATAAGTCCTGATTTCTAGTCTACTTATAGCTTAGTCTCGGACTAGGATAGTAAGTGTAGTTGAGCTCTAGATTCCACATCGTTCGTCATGTAAAGACGAAGAACTACTTAAGGAACTGGTGGATCTTCATCGACAAAAAGGTATGTGGAGACTTGAACTTATCTATCACTTAAAAGTCTATCTATTCTATCTCCTATCTTGAGACAAAAGTCGTATTGCCATATAGACTTCGATTATACACATTTGTTATTTCGAGCCGAGTTTATCTCGCTTATCTTTTTCTCAAAATATGTGTTGGTAAGATTTCGCTTTGGCCAAGTTCATATTTACTCGTGAAGAAAGTCATGTTAATTGTTTCAATCTCTTGAAAATCGCTTTGATGAAAAATAGTGTGTGAATAACCGTTATATATAACATCCTCTAAGAATGTTTCAATGATTGAAATGAGAGTTTAGAATATATAACCTTGAATGGATATAAACATTGTATGTGAACTCATACTTGTGTAAGTCCAAAATCCTTGAACCAAAGTATGCGTACTTTACTGGTTTAGGATGTCCGGAGCTAAGTCCGCGTACCCGTACGCGTACTGTCGGAAGTTCACATCCCGTGAATTTCTGCTGGAGTTTGTGAACTAAAAACAAGATCAATCCGGGTACTTAAGTATGCGTAACGATATGCGTACTTGAGTGGGTTATTTTCTAAAAATGGTTTATTCGTGACCTAAGACATTTATAAATTAAGGAATGCAATCTTTGCAAACCGTGGCTATAATTGTTCATGAATCGATTCGAGTGAATGAAAATAGTTTTTGCTTCGATTGTGTCTTATATACTTCTATGAGATCTAAGCAATTGGACAACTCTCTAACTAGTTCTTTTGAGTCATTTGAACTAGTTATGGTGAAGATGAATAAGGTTGATATAAAAGTTCTCATATGGCTAACCATTGGTTAATCATTGTTAAACCAACTAGGTGTACACGTTTAGGTACGGTTACTCAAACCTAAATGAAGTCACTTTTCATTTGTGTATAACAAGCTAAGTTCGATCTAACGGTTGAAAGATATTAGCTTGAATCTAATCAGGTTTTCATCTAACGATGAACATTGAATGCTTTGTTACCAAGGTAACTTAGATTGCAAACCCTGATTTGGAGACTATATAAAGGAGAACTCTAGCAACTGGGAAACCTAATCCCCACACCTCATGTGTGATACTAGTTGTATAAGCTAGATTCGATTCTCCTTTAACCTTAGGTTTCTCTCGAAACCCTGTAGGTTAACGACTTAAAGACTTCATTGGGATTGTGAAGCCAGACCCAACTCTTTTCTCTATAGTTGCGTGATCTGATCTTGCTGTTTCTATCGTATTTGAGTACAATCGTAAGATTGGATTGAGATTAATTTTTCTGATAGGCAAGATAGAAAAGTAGTCACAAACACCTTCGTCACATCGTTTGTGATTCCACAATATCTTGTTTCGCTAGTCGATTAAGATTATTGTTAGGTGATTGATAATTCTAGGCTATTCTTCGGGAATATAAGTCCGGGTTATCGATTAGAGCTTGTTCACCTTGATTTATCAAAAGAAGGAACAAAACTCGTAGGTATTTTTATGGGAGACAGATTTATCTATTCCTATAGACTTTTCTGTGTGTTACAGATTTGTTTATTAAAGTCTTCGACTTTGGGTCGTAGCAACTCTTAGTTGTGGGTGAGATCAGCTAAGGGAATCAAGTGCGGAGGATCCTGCTAGGATCAGAGATGTAAGGAGCGCAACTGTACCTTGGATTAGTTTGAGATTGATTGGGGTTCAACTACAGTCCATACCGAAGTTAGTTTGTAGTAGGCTAGTGTCTGTAGCGGCTTAATACAGTGTGTGTTCAATCTGGACTAGGTCCCGGGGGTTTTCTGCATTTGCGGTTTCCTCGTTAACAAAACTTCTGGTGTCTGTGTTATTTCTTTTCCGCATTATATTTTGTTATATAATTGAAATATCACAGGTTGTGCGTTGTATTGATCAATTGGTAAATCCACCCTTTGGTTGTTGATTGAAATTGATTGATCCTTGAACATTTGTCTTTTGTACCATTCAAGTTATTTCTCTTGTATTCAATCAGGTTCGCAGATTTCTATTTGTTTGAGTGAGGATTGAATCGAGAAATTGAGATATAACTTTTTGATATACTTTTTAAGATTGAGTCTGACTTTCTAGTTGATTCTCTTAAAAGTATATTGGAGTTAGTCCATACAGATTGCTAAGCGAAATATTGGGTAAGGTTGTTAGACCCCCGCTTTTTCAATTAATTTCAGAGCAGGCAAACACGTTTAAAGACCTGATAAGTCTTTGTTTGTAGCGATCTGACTCTATGGACATAAATTCTATGTCCATAAACGTTCCACCAGTCTTCGATGGCTCAAACTACTTGTTGTGGAAAATTGCTATGCTTGCTTTTCTTCAAGCTCGTGATTTTCAAACATGGGTACGTGTTGTTAATAGCTATACTCATCCGGTTAATACAGAAGGCGATGTGTCTATATCCAAGGATATTGGTATATATAGTCCAGAAGAAATCCTTGCTGCAAAGAAAAATTATGACGGCTTAAATGCTATCATACATGTCATTACCCCAGACCTTCAGCATCACGTGACTACGTGCATAAAGTCTAAAGAAGCCTGGGATATCTTAGAAACCGTATTTGAAGGGAATACCTGTGAAAAGGAAGTTAGGCTTCAAAAACTAAATTCCGATTGGGAAAACCTTCGTATGGCAGATAAAGAGTCATTTGATGAGTTTAATCACAAAGTTTCTGAAATTGTTAATGCATCTTTTGCATTGGGTAAGACTATTCCTGAAAAGGACATTGTGATGAAAATTCTCAGATCGCTGCCATCTAGATACGACTCTAAGAAGCATGCCATCGTTGAAGGAAATAACCTTGATACACTTTCCAGAAATACTCTAATTGGAAAGTTAAAAATTCTTGATCTTGATCAAAACACAGTCAGAACATCTGTGTTCAATGTTGTGACCAACGCAAGTGAATCTTCTAACTTGTCTTGGGCTGATGAATGTTGTTCCAATCATGTTGATTTTGATAAATCACTGATAACAGAAAAGATCAAAGATTTTGTGAAAAGAAGTAAAATATGTGATAAACGTCTCTCTCCAGTTAATGCTTCAGCTCATTCAATACAAGAAAAATCTTCCCTGGGTATCAACATCTTGGATGCGTCTGATGTGTGCAATGAACTTTCAGCTCTTGCAGCAGAAACCTCCACCTACTCAATTTCTGATTCAGAACTTGAGTCCGACACAGAGATTTGTGAATTCTTGAATAAAAGTAGAGAGATTCACCAAGAAAATCTTCAACTAAGAGCTTTGTTGAAGAAATTTGAATCACCGCTCCAGGTGAAAAATCTTGAAATAGATTGTCTTAGTGATGAGTTCACCAGAACCGTGTATCTAAAGGAAAAATAGATTAATACTCTTAAGAATGACCTGCAAAGGTTATCCAGAAGTTCTGACAAAATCTCAACAATGTTATTCGGTCAGAAGTCCTTTGGAAACACAAATGGTTTGGGGTTTACAGGAAAAACTGTAAACACAAACAACTCTCTTGTTCCGACTAATGCTGGAACAGTGTATGTTGAATGTTGTGATAAACAAAAGACATTTCAACAGAACAAAAAATCTTTATTGATTTGTTCGTTTTGTGGAAATGCAAATCATGTTTAAAGTATGTGTTGGAGATTCAAGAGGAACAACAAAAGAATTGCCAAACTTCAGGAAAACATGCAAAGGATGAATCTGGAGTTGGATAATCAACAAGGTTTTTCAAGAAAATCCAGAAATTCCAGATTCAGACGAGGTAAGAAATCTGTTTATGCAACAAACCTTGATAAGCCACTATGTGGTAAAAGAGGTGAGCCTTCGACTAACTTTGTCGTTGTCTAATACCAGTGACGTCCGTATCCTCATCTTTAACTTGAGAAAATGAAGTTTGCATCAAGGTGGCTCAAGTTTTGTATTTATATTTTTCTTATTTTTTTTTTAACAAAATATTCTCCTGATATTTTAGATAATGGATAAAGAACCATGAAAGACTTGTTCAAAGTTCTTCTAGGGTTTGGTTGTCCATAAGTCTATTTATAATCATTTGTAAAGGTCCTTCATCTCTTTTCTCCTTGAAAGATACAGTTTCATGGCTCCTATAACTAGAGGTACCACAAAAAGGGATGCAGTTGAAGCAGTTAATGTGTATATGTGTGAAGGGATCTCTTCCTCAAGGATGAAGAAACAAAGATCTACAAATGATGAAAAAGGTTCTTCCTCTAACTGCCTCTTGTCTGTTTGTCATTTTGATAATAACTTTAGAGGTATTGTGAAAGATTTAATCAGTAAAAGAAATGATTTAAAATCTCAAATTGTTTCCTCTTTAGAAAAGATAACTCACTATGAACAAATGTTGTCTCTAACAAAGAACACCTTGCGTGAGCTAAAAAGAGAACTTAGTGAGTTGACTGATATTTGTGAAGACTTAGAGGTTGAACGATCCCATATTCAATGAGTTTTTCAATAATGAGAAGGAATTCTCAGTAGATGCTCTGAGAAAGCTCTATAATGTCTAGGAAACTTCTTATGAGAATTTATTCTTGTGTTTTAAAAAGGATAACTAGGGTTTAGAATAGCCATTATTGTGATTACACATAGCTATTTCCAACGATTTTCATCTTCAATGTTTTTAGATTTATTTATTTAAATTCTAAAGTTTGTTTGGAAGATGATTTTGCAGGATTAATCTTTATGGTTTCATATATTGCAACTTGTTATGGGATATGTGTGTTTACGTCCGTGAACTATGATTGTCCCATACGCGGTCAAAAGTTAAGTCTTTCATATGTCGGTATGCAAGTATTGATAAAAGATTGAATGAACTTTTGACAAACAAAAGATAAACCTATTATGCCATTATGCAAATATTGATGGAAGATGGGATGAGTTTTTTTTTACAAAGATTAAAGTTTATTATATGTAATTTTGCAAATAGTGATGGAAAATAGAATGAATCTTTGTTTATTCCGCAGTATTGATCTTCCCTGATCCATATTTTTATGTATATACTGTGCGGCTCCGTAAGTTTTCTTATGTAAGCATTTCCAATTGAATTAATCATGGGTTCTCTTGTGGTTAATTCAGTTGAGATTTTTGGATACAAATTCATGTTTCATGTGATTTGTTAATGTCCAAAAAATCCTTCTTTTCTCGTGAAAGTAAGGTCGCTCTTGTAGTTCTCTCGGGAATGACATTTTATGGGGGAGAGTTCTTAATTAAACTTGTGCTTAATTGCCAAATCTTTGTGGGGAGTGCGCCTGTGGAATATTATAGGGGTTATCTTGTAAACTCCTTGATGAATGCATTTAGTTTCGACTATATGATTGCATCTTAAAAAGTTGATATGTACTTTCTTTTGGTCATGAAGTATCTCTATGGAAATTTCATTAGGATCCCACTAGTTTTCGTACCTTTGCCAATTTTATTGACAAAAAGGGGGAGAATTAATGTGTAGTTCACATTACAAATACATATGGTTTTCATATCATTATGTAAGGGGGAGTGGTTTCCATGTGAGATGGAGTATTGATTAAGTGGGAGTGATACTTATCACCATAGTATTGTTGTCGAAGTTGTGATACAATTGAACTTTGATGCTGTGTAATAATACTATACCACTGTGTAACAATGATTGAGAGCTTTTGTTTTCTCATTGTTATGGCTACGGATCTTCAACAACAGTGATGCTGATTTGAATATCTTTGGAATCATTGGAGTACTTGGAAGTGACAAAGATTTCGAGTAATGTTGAAGACCAAGGAAATCATGCATGTGGATGAGAAGCTGCAAAGTTTATTTATTTTTTATTCCATATGTATTGATAGTTTTGTCACTAAAATTGACAAAGGGGGAGATTGTTAGAGCACTGCTCGGTCGAACTCGCAAGCGTTGCTATCTCAAGCTTGTTTGTCAAGTTTAGTTGCCAAAACTATAAGTCTTGATTTCTAGTCTACTTATAGCTAAGTCTTGGACTAGGATAGTAAGTGTAGTTGAGCTCTAGACTCCACGACGCTCATCATGCAAAGACGAAGAACTACTCAAGGAACTGGTGGATCTTCATCGAAAAAAAGGTATGTGGATACTTGAACTTATCTATCACTCAAAAAGTCTATCTATTCTATCTCCTATCTTGAGACAAAAGTCGTATTACTATATAGACTTCGATTATACACATTTGCTATTTCGAGCCGAGTTTTTCGCGCTTATCTATTTATCGAAATATGTGTTGGTAAGCTTTCGCTTTGGCCAAGTTCATCTTTACTCGTGAAGAAAGTCATGTTGATTGTTTCAATCTCTTGAAAATCGCTTTGATGAAAAATAGTGTGTGAATAACCGCTATATAACATCCTCTAAGAATGTTTCAATGATTGAAATGAGAGTTTAGAATATATAACCTTGAATGGATATAAACATTGTATGTGAACTCATATTGGTGTAAGTCAAGAATCCTTGAACCAAAGTATGCGTACTTTACTGGTTTAGGATGTCCGGAGCTAAGTCTGCGTACCTGTATATGAACTGCCGGAAGTTCACATCCCGTGAATTTATGCTGGAGTTTGTGAACTAAAAACAAGCTCAATCCGGGTACTTAAGTATGCGTACCGGTATACGTACTTGAGTGGGTTATTTTCTAAAAATGGTTTATTCGTGAACTAAGACGTTTATAAATTAAGGAATGCAATCTATGCAAATCGTGGCTATAATGTTCATGAATCGATTCGAGTGAATCAAAATCGTTTTTGCTTCGATTGTGTCTTATATAATTCTATGAGATCTAAGCAATTGAACAACTCTCTAACTAGTTCTTTTGAGTCATTTGAACTAGTTATGGTGAAGATGAATAAGGTTGATATGAAAGTGCTCATATGGATAACCATTGGTTAACTATTGTTGAGCCAACTAGATGTACACGTTTAGGTATGGTTACTCAAACCTAAATGAAGTCACTTTTCATTTGTGTATAACAAGCTAAGTTCGATCTAACGGTTGAAAGATATTAGCTTGAATCTAATCAGGTTTTCATCTAACGATGAATATTGAATGCTTTGTTACCAAGGTAACTTAGATTGCAAACCCTGATTTGGAGACTATATAAAGGAGAACTATAGCAACTGGGGAACCTAATCCCCACACCTCATGTGTGATACTAGTTGTATAAGCTAGAGTCAATTCTCCTTTAACCTTAGGTTTCTCTCGAGACCCTGTAGGTTAACGACTTAAAGACTTCATTGGGATTGTGAAGCTAGACCCAACTATTTTCTCTGTAGTTACGTGATCTGATCTTGCTGTTTCTATCGTATTTGAGTACAATCATAAGATTGGCTTGAGATTAATTTCTCCGATAGGCAAGATAGAAAAGTAGTAACAAAAACCTTCGTCTCATCGTTTGTGATTCCACAATATCTTGTTTCGCTAGTCGATTAAGATTATTGTGAGGTGATAGATAATTCTTGGCTGTTCTTCGGGAATATAAGTCCGGGTTATCGATTAGTTCCTGTTCATTTTGATTTATCAAAAGACAGAACAAAACTCATAGGTATTTCTGTGGGAGACAGATTTATCTATTCCTATAAACTTTTCTGTGTGATACAGATTTGTTTATTAAAGTCTTCGACTTTGGATCATAGCAACTCTTAGTTATGGGTGAGATCAGCTAAGGGAATAAAGTGCATAGTATCCTGCTGGGATCAGAGACGTAAGGAGCGCAACTGTACCTTGGATCAATGTGAGATTGATTGGGGTTTAACTACAGTCCAGACCGAAGTTTGTTTGTAATAGGCTAGTTTCTGTAGCGGCTTAATACAGTGTGTGTTCAATCTGGACTAGGTCCCGGGGGTTTTCTGCATTTGCGGTTTCCTCGTTAACAAAACTTCTGGTGTCTGTGTTATTTCTTTTCCGCATTATATTTTGTTATATAATTGAAATATCACAGGTTGTGCATTGTATTGATCAATTGGTAAATCCACCATTTGGTTGTTTATTGAAATTGATTGATCCTTGAACATTTGTTTTTGGTACCATTCAAGTTATTTCTCTTGTATTCAATCAGGTTCGCAGATTTCTATTTGTTTGAGTGAGGATTGAATCGAGAAATTGAGATATAACTCTTTGATATACTTTTTAAGATTGAGTCTGACTGTCTAGTTGATTCTCTTAAAAGTATATTGGAGTTAGTCCATACAGATTGCTAAGCGAAATATTTGGTGAGGTTGTTAGACCCCCGCTTTTTCAAGGACACTGTGCATTTGCAGTTGTTATTGTAGGTACTCTTTCTATGCCTACCACTAAACCAACAGGGTTCCACAAGAATAAAGGAACTTCCTCAATTTCAACCGCACAAAAATCGACCTCGGATCCTTTAATTCCTTCTCCAACATTTTATGCTAAGGTCTAACTATGAGAAATTGAAAGAGATCCATGTTCAAAAGCTGAAACCCTATCCTCCTCTTCATCAAAATCAAACACACACAAAAATTCACCATGTAAATCATATTAAAATATCCATTAGGTTTTCATTATCTGTTCACAACATTCTTCACCATTCAAAATGATAATCTTTACCCACAAACACACCAATTACCAGATTCTTACACTTTTTAGTATCATCAGCGAAACCAACATAGGATAATGAAATTACCTTCTTACCATTAACAATAGATGGTGGCTTGAACGAGAACTCCACCTCCTGCTACGTCTCCTTCTCAAAATTAAGTATCTCATTCCAATTTGTTCCAAATCTCAGAGAAGAATCAAAAGAAAATAAACTGGAAAACTGTTCCAAACCCTTATATCTATCTCTACCACTCATAGAATCCTTCAAAATATTAAAATTGTTCTGCTTCTTGGAAAAATTAAGGACATGTGGATTGTTAGGTGGTGTCGACAACATTCAGCAGTCAACAATGATAAAACCCAGAAAAAAAGAAAAAAAATCTCTCCAAAATCGCCCCTCCTCACATTTATTTCCATATTACCATGCTTTATATGTTGTTTTTTTTATATACGAAGAAAAAATCATCAATCAGGAAGATATCCCCTTCATATTTAGAAGGATTTGGTATAAAATACAACCAGGTGGGTTATCAGACCATTCCTTAGTTAGCTTCTCAGTACGAGCTACTCTAGAAAGAATGTCTGCCACTTTATTTTGTTCCTTAGGAACATAATAACATTTCCAGTTCTTAAAACTTTTAAAACATAAAATGATGTCTCTAATAAAATTATGAAACTGCCAGTTGATGTTGAAATGACTTTTTGTTATAGCTTCAACTAGGATCAAAGAATCTGTCTCAAAGTTTACTGCCTCCAACTTTAACCGCTTAATCCACTTCACAGCCTCCCATAAAGCTAGTCCTTCCACATGCTCCGGACTCAATGTTTCTTCAAAGTAGTTGCACTTTGCTCCTTTTGCATTACCTGCAGAGTTCCGAAGAATTAAACCAGTGCCAGCATTTTTTGTCAAATAGTCAAAAGAACCATCTAAATTTAAATTTAAAGTAAAAAGACCATCCAAATGGAGAATCCTCCCGATTTTTAAAAGCTTAGCTATTGGAGAGAACTTTTGAATAATCTTATTTTTACGGCACGTGAAAACTTAATTCTTTGAACCCAGGGATGCTTTAGGGCTCTAAAAGTGAGGTTGTCATATGCGGGCGGGAGAGCTTTATTTGGATTCAAAAATCGTTCAATTTTCTCTTCCATATGGGGTTAGTTGGAATAAGTGAGTCTACACCTTCTCCCGTGAGGGAATCCGATGGATGATGAAAAAACCCTCTCATCATTGGGATTATAAAAGGGCATGAGTGGGTCCATGACTGTGAGAGACGGTGGGATTTTCTCGCGGGATATATAGGATTTTCGATTTGGAATACGACCCTATCACAAAAATAGTTGAATAACAGTTGGAGAGTACCTTATTCTTAACTACTTCCGAAAGTCATTGGTCTCTTTTCTACTTTTATTACTTTATTATGATTCTATTAATCAAACATAAATCCAAATTTGATGATGACCATGTAGCATTTGACCAGACACTGAGTCATTTCTCGCCTTAATATTCCAAGACTTGCAAAGGTCGAATCCTATCTTGTAACTTGCATAATTTAACAACTGTAGGAGACGCAAACAACTTTCAGAGCTTAACAAAGTACGGATCATGTGCTAGGCTGTTATTCAAGCTCAAGCGAACTGCAACAAGTCTTGGCACACGAACTATAGTTGTACAGAGGCGATCTGGCAATATCTTCAAAATCGATTTCGGCTGACCTGCTTGTGGAATGATTTCGGAAACAATCAATGCATTTTATCCAGAGTACATGATTTCGGAAACAATCAATGCATTTTATCCAGAGTAAGCGCCATTCCGACTTGATCTGTATCAATACTTTCATTCCTGATATGCTTATCCAAATGTTTCACAACTATCATAAGCAAAAGATAAAACTGGATTTAAATATATTACAACAAAGTTTTTCTCCGCCACCATTTCCTCATGTTCTCTGAAAATGGACTAAAGTACAAAATGCAGATGGAAATGACATACATAAAGTTAGGTAGACAAACAACAAAGAGGAGTAGACATAAACCGAATGTCTATTCAACATTTTTGCACATATAGATTACAAGGGTGGGTTACACTTGCCAACATGATCTGCAGAAGCAAAGACCAATTGGAAAACAAAAAAGTTAGTATCCCCAAATAACTACAATGTGAGCATTTGCAGATTTGGGAGTCGATCCAACTGTACATTTTCGGGATGAATCCTGTCATCTTGGAGAATGAGGACTTCTAAAGTCCCAGATTCTCTTAACCAAGCTGAGACAATAGCCCCTGATGATACAAAACGCCCTAGATTTCCTTTAGCTACATGAAATGGTGCACTTATTCCAGTTAAAAGAGCTGCAACTGCACGTCGGAGAGTGCCATCACCAACTACTTTGCTGTGTTTGCCCCACCCAGTCAAAATACTGCATGGATACAGGATAAGTTGAGAATAATGAGGAAGTTCACAAACGGGTTCTTTTTAAGGGGGTTTTAAGGGTGTCGAGTAATGAGTCAAATTATTCAAGTTGATGTACAGTATGGGTTTTCTGCTTATTTATCGAGCTGATACATACCTTACTAGCTTTGGCAATTCACGGCCTTCAGAAACAATAGAGCGTATATTCAGCAACCACGTATGAACCATTGCCTGAGCAGCACCAGAAGACATCATGTGCAAATCCAAGCAAGAATCACACCATGTGTTCTCCCATACCTGTCGATTTTTACCTTCAAGCATGACCCTTTGGGCCCCTCGTTTCTGCAAGGAAATATTAGACAGATTTCTGAATAAGTCCATGCAATGAATAGAAGTATACATCGCTAAACACATCAGCATAAGCCATCAATCAGATAATATTTGAAGTTACTTGCTTGTAGTGATTTAAAGTAAGTCTTTGGACTAAGAACATAAGGACTTGTAAGGCCACTAGAAAAAATCACACATGTTATAGCTATTATTCGTAGAGTATCACATATTACACGAGCATCTACATATCATATCTATTGAGACAGTGCTTCATTCATGGAGCGAGATAAGTTCAACAACTTTCACCAATTACATCCGAAATTTCCTCAAAAAAAAAAAAGTACCTCAATTTGAAGTTCTGACTAGTAGAATAGTCGTGACTTCACAATTTGTGATTATGTAGCGGGACAACTAGAGTGTCTAAGCAGTTAATGTTTGCATGAAACTATTAGACAGCATAATACCACTTGGAATTTAAGTGCTGGAAGTTTTCTACCATATAAAATATATTCACCACAAGTGAACAGGGCGCACAGTCACTCTGTCAAAACTGCATAATAAGAAAAAAGGCTAGGAAAGCAGCTAAACATTTATCAGCTCCAACAAAGAACTCAGCAATTCACCTGTCCGAAATGCCACAGCATGTCAGTCAGAGCATTGTAAAAGGCAGATGCTGTTGAAGAGTCCATTCGTCTGACTTCATCGAACAAAGATTGAGCTTGAATCCAAACATCTTTGTTGCTGCCCATCAGAAGTCCGTGCGCAACCCCGTAAACCTGATTGTCAAACAACCGGAGTTCCTCCAATAACACAGAAGCATCTTCAAATGAATCACAACGACTGGATAAGAGAATCCCAAAAAGAAACTCCAAGTTAAAACTAGTTCAAATGCAACAATACCAAAACCCAAAATTTTCTTTTCCAGAGGGACTAAAAAAGTTACCTGCAAGCATTTAAAATGGCGGAGAAGGTAACAACATTTGGTTTAATGTCCAGTTCATGCATCTTATGAAAAAGTCCCAGAATGCACGAAATCTCTTGAGAATTTCTTATATTGCCCTCTTTCAATGGATTCTCTTTTTCAGCAGCTAGCTGCTTAAAGATCCTTATAACCTGGTTATCACCTTCACTGAAACCTATAATACTCTCAGGAACACTTGTGAGAACAATGCACGTGGACGACTCAGATTCTGACAGATCAATCTCATCAGTCGCAGCATCTTCAAGTCTTGCTGTAGCAGATCTTCCAAAGGCATCAATAATTGAATTATAAGTGACAACATTAGGTCGAATTCCTTCCGTTGTCATCTCATCAAGCAAAGACACAGCAAAATTCACCATACCATTCTTGCAAAACACATCAATCAACGAGCTATACAGAACAACATCAGCTTTCATACCTGCCTGCTTAAACTCTCTAAATATCTCCATAGCCTCTTTATACATGCCCCCTTTCGAGTACACGTCCATTAAAGTCGAGTACGTCAAGATATTAGGAGATACATTAACCAGCTTCATCTCTTCTAACAATCTTTGAACTTCATCAAACTCCCCTCGTTTTCCATAACCAACCAACAACGCGTTATAAGTTACAGAATCTTTCTTTATCCCAGCATTCTCCATTTCCAAACAAACACCCAAAGCTTCATCAAATCTACCCAACCTCGCATAAATAGCAACCAACGTATTATATGCCATCCGATCCAAACTAATGCCAACAAACTTCATCTCATTAAACAAACTCAACGCCTCCTCTAATTTCCCAGCTTTCGCACAACCATCAACCATCGTACTATACGTCACAACATTAGGCCAAACTTTCTTCTCAGACATCTCCCTCATAATCTCAAACGCTAATTCCATTTGACCAGCTTTACAAACAGCATCCAACAATGTATTAAACGTAAAAATATCTCTATCAATCCCTTTATAAACCATCTCAGTAAACAAATTTCTCGCTTCTTCCCATAACCCACTACGGCTACAAACAGCCAATAACGAATTATACGTAATCCGATCAGGCACCACACCATTCGCAACCATTTCATCAAATACTTCAGTTGCTTGTTCAAAATTCATACCCCCTTTACCACAAGCATCAATAACAGCATTATAAGTAACTAAATTAGGCTTCAAACCCGAAGTTTTCATCGAGTCCAACACCTTAATAGCATCTTCACAATAACCATTCCTACCATAAGCACTAATCAAAGCAGAAAATGAATAAACAGTATTACCGTACCCTTCTGCTTTTGCCTTATCAAACACTCCTTTTGCCAAATCTACCCTCCCCAACCTCCCAAGTGTACTGATCATGGCACTAGCTAATTTCCCTTGTTCGTTCCGTTTACGCTCTCGTTTCACAGCAAAATCAAAGCACGCCATAGCTTTGGAACACTCGCCCCTATTCCCAAGCTCACGGATTAAAAAAACATAATCATCTGAACCACCAAGACTAAACTCATAGCCCCAGAGAATATTTTCAACTGATTTACCATTAGAATGTTGAAAGCTCAATACTTGTTGAAGTACTTCTTCAGCTAATGATGTATGACGACTCTCTGAGACTGTTTTAGGTCTACCAAAATGCATTTTTGATACAAAACGTGTTGATCTTTTACCTCTGAAATCGAGACCAAGCTCTGTTTTTGATGGTGGTAATGGCGGCAATGATGATAAACTAGTAGTGGGGTTTGGGTTGTTTCTAGTTGTTGCATGATGATGATTTCTAGGTGTAGAAGAGTTGGAAAGATTGAATCTTTGGGCAAATCTGTGATTTTGATGACGATTTTGAGGTTGGCTATGAGGATAAGGGTGGTTTTGATGATGATAGGGTTTAGCTGTAGCTGTGAGTGAAGGTGGCGTTGAAGAAGCCATTAGAAGAGAGAGAAGAACAGAGAGTTTTTTCACCTTTTAGTAGATAGGGATACAGAGAATCTTGGACATAGATTATCCTGACGATGAAATATCCACGCGCGAGTGGGTGTAAGGGTTTAAGACCTAATGCCAACTTTGGTTACTTTGAAATTTCAGAGAAGATTTTTTGGCTTTTTAGATTTTCTTTTTTTTTCTTTTTTTTTGGAAATTAGGGATTCACTAGAACGACTAACTACAGCCGTTAGAAACATGTGGGACGATCGTGGTAGAACCATTTACTGAAAAGTTTAAAAGAATCTACTGAAAAGTTTAAAAGAAATGCATATGGGAGGAGTTACATCCCCAATTAACAGTATAATTAAAAAAAAAATGTCTGCTTAGCGAAAGTATCTGCTACCATATTAACAGTTCTAGGAATAAAGAAAAAATCGAGGAAATTAGATCAGGATTTAGCTATCCTGTTTGTTTCATTCAAAATTGTTTGATTTTGCCATGAAATGTTAGAAGAGATTTCATTCAGGTAATCAAACAAATTCTTACAGTCGTCTTCAATGCCGAAATTAGTTATGTTCTTTCTCTAGCCTAATGTGCTGCTGCAATAGCCCTATTGTTTCTGCTTCTTCAGGTTCTGTTGCCGAGGATGGACTTGTTCTTTCACATTCAAATTCATATGTACCATCTCTTGAGATTAGTACAAAACCAGATGGTTTATCTTTTGAAATCAATGCTGCATCGGCATTTAATTTATGATGATTTCTAGTAGGTAGTTTCCAGTCTTTTACAATACTTTTCTTCTTGGTGATGATGTTCTTTTTTGGTTTTATTTTGTTTATATATCAAAATTGAATATATCTCTAGATCTCCAAAGATATTTGTAAAGATGTTTTTTGTTTGCCTTGAAATGCTCTATTGCATATTTGTTTTCAGATGAACCACATCTTTGTCATTACTAATTCTAAGGAAATTGCGTTACAAGTTGTATTCAACCAATCTTTACAAACATCTAGGAATCTAACTGATTAATTAAAATGAATTTGAATTGGGTTTGGGGAGATGGCCCAAACTTATTTAAGCAAAAGGACAATGAAAGAAAATGAGTTGCGGTTGTTTCATTATCACCGCATCCAAAAGAACCACAAGGACAAATCCTTCTGATTATCCCTAGAAGTCTAAAGTTTGTAGACAAAGCATTTTGTAGACATTTCCAAATAATTTTTTTATTCTTTGCGATATGTCTAGTTTACACAAATCTTTCCAGCATTGATCTGACATATTTAGATTGTTGAAGTTAACTTTAGGTTCCTTCAGTTTGTTGTACATGGACTTAACTGTGAGTTTTCCGGAGGAGGTCAGTAGCCATCCAAGAATATCAGGTTTGGGATTGTTGTCTTCTGATAGGAAAACATTTATCTTACAAATTATTACAGTAATATGATTATGAAACATAAAATGAATCCTTGGAACGTTCCACTTTTTTGTAACTGGATCTAGAAGATCAGCCACAAGTATTAAAGTGTTTTTGTCGGTGTTACGGTATTGGAGCAAAGTGCATCATAGTTTAGGTACCCAGTTATCCTCCCATATGTTAATATTATTTCTATCTCCAACTTCCCAGATGATATGTTGTTCGATTAGTTAAATTTCTTTGCTAATGCATTTCCATACCCACGAGCTAGTAGAAGAAACTTTGGCTCTAAAAACAGAATTTTTTCCGAAATACTTATATTTAAATTTTGATCCGCATAAAGACTTTGGTTCTAATTAATCTCCACGTCACTTTACCAATCATGGCTAAATTAGTTTTATGAGTGTCTCAGAAGCCTAATCCCCATTTGTGTAGCGGTATGCTCAAGTAAGACCAAGCCTTAGGTTAGTATCCCTTAAAATTTGGTCTTTTGCCCCACCAAAAGTCCATCTTGATTGCATTTATTTTGTTGGTAATTTTTTTTGGAACGATAAATCATCTCAATTGGAAGGTTGGGATACTAGATAGGACTGATTTATTGAAAACCATTTTACTCGATTGAGATAAGGTTTTACTTTTCCATCCTTGAGATTCTTTTTCTATTTTTTCCACTAATATTTCAAAGGATTTATCAAAAAAGAAGGGGCTCCTGAGTAAGAGTCTTTTAGATTATTTTATTTATTTATTTTTACAATTTGGACATCATTATTTGATGTTTTGGGTGAACTTTTTTGCTAAAGAAAGGGCCTGACATTTCTAAATTTATAAGTTTCCTAGAGGCTCTGTTGAAGATTTCTATGGCACGAAGAGAATTTTGGCATTCATGTAGGTCAACTTTAACAAAAAAAATATATAATCGTCAGCGAAGAAGAGATGGGATATATGTTCACTTTTGGAGATAATTTTACTCCACGAAGGAGTTCACTTTGTTCTTGGTTCAACAGGAGCTGAAAAATTTTCCATACAAATTATTAAGATGTGTGGGAAAAGTGGGTCTAGGGGATTGAATTGTTCACCGGGGGAGCCATTAAGAAGGATGGCAATAAAGGTGGTGGAAATACATTATTTAATTAAATGTCAAAAATGATAATTGATGTAATGACCCATCCCTCAACTGATACTGTTCCCAGTCAGCCAGTGCGGTTATCCGACAGTGTGGAGTTTTTAACAGGCACCGCTACCGTAATCCAACAGCAGCTTCCCGGGAGGTCATCCATCTCTGAATTACTCCCGCCTGAGGATACTTAACTATAAAGTTTTCTTCCAGCTCTAGAGCCAATTGTGCTGAAAATTCCTCGGTGTTAGGAAATGACAAACCATTACCTATATTCCACTCGACAAACCCCACCCGTCGATTCGGGGTATTACAATACCACCACGTTAAATTAGAGTCGTCCTCGGCTCTGGAATATATTCAAGCCCATATCTACGGCGTTTGCTTCCCCTCACGAGAGAAGCACTTGGACTAACCTCGTCCAGTGTACCTTCCCACCCTCGGTAGATGACCCGTCGTCGGCTCTGATACTGAAAAACTGGGGGTACAACAACCTCACCCAATAATTCACTTAGCAATCTGTATGGACTAACTCCAATATATTTCTAAGAGAATCAACTAAACAGTCAGACTCAATCTTAATAAAAAGTATATCAAAAAGTTATATCTCAATTTCTCGATTCAATCATTACTCAAGCAAATAGAAATCTGCGAGTCTAATTGAATACAAGAGAAATTAACTTGAATGGTACCAAAGACCAATGTTCAAGTATCAATCAATTTCAATCAACAACCAAAGGTCAGATTTCCCGATTGATTAATTCAACGCACAACCTGTGATATTTCAATTATATAACAAAATATAATGCGGAAAAAAAATAACATAGACACCAGAAGTTTTGTTAACGAGGAAACCGCAATTGCAGAAAACCCCTGAGACCTAGTCCAGATTGAACACACACTGTATTAAGCCGCTACAGACACTAGCCTACTACAAACTAACTTCGGTCTGGACTTTAGTTGAACCCCAATCAATCTCACACTGATCCAAGGTACAGTTGCGCTCCTTACGTCTCTGATCCTAGCATGATACTACGCACTTGATTCTCTTAGCTGATCTCACCCACAACTAAGAGTTGCTATGACCCAAAGTCGAAGACTTTAATAAACAAATCTGTAACACACAGAAAAGTCTATAGGAATAGATAAATCTGTCTTCCACAGAAATACCTACGAGTTTTATTCTGTCTTTTGACAAATCAAGGTGAACAGGAACTAATTGATAACCCGGACTTATATTCCCGAAGAACAGCCTTGAATTATCAATCACCTCACAATAATCTTAATTGACTAGCGAAACAAGATATTGTGGAATCACAAACGATGAGACGAAGATGTTTGTGATTACTTTTCTATATTGCCTATCAAAGAAATTAATCTTGAGCCAATTTTATAATTGTACTCAATATGATAGAAACATCGAGATCAGATCACGCAACTACAGAGAAAATAGTTGGGTCTGGCTTCACAATCCCAATGAAGTCTTCAAGTCGTTAACCTACAGGGTCTCGGTAGAAACCTAAGGTTAAAGGAGAATCGACTCTATCTTATACAACTAGTATCACACAGGAGGTGTGGGGATTACCTTTCCCAGTTGCTAGAGTTCTCCTTTATATAGTCTCCAAATCAGGGTTTACAATCTAAGTTACCTTGGTAACAAAGCATTCAATATTCACCGTTAGATGAAAGCCTGATTAGATTCAAGCTAATATCTTTCAACCGTTAGATCGAACTTAGCTTGCTATACACACATGAAGTATACGTCATTTACGTTGTGTAACTATACCTAAATGTGTACAAGTCGTTGGTTTAACAGTAGTTAACCAAATGGTTAGCCATATGAGCACTTTCATATCAACCTTATTCATCTTCACCATAACTAGTTCAAATGACTCAAATGAACTAGTTCAAGAGTTGTTCAATTGCTTAGATCTAATAGAAGTATACAAGACACAATCGAAGCAAAATTGGTTTTGATTCACTCGAATTGATTCATGAACTTTATAGCCACGGTTTGTAAATATGCATTCCTTAGTTTATATAAATTTAAGTTCACGAATAAACCAATTTTAGAAAGTAACACACTTAAGTATGCGTACGGGTATGCGTACTTAAATAACCGGATTTGAGTTTGGTTTGGTTTTCAAACTCAGCAGAAATTCACGGACGTGAACTTCTGCCAGTATGCGTACGGGTACGCATACTTACCCAGTCTCCATCAACCATTTTGTATACACACAAGTATGCATATATTTGGTTCCCGGTTTTGAACTTATACACTAATATGCGAACACACTATATATGTTTATATCCAAAGATGGTTACATATTATAAACTCTTTATTTCAATCGTTGAAACATTCTTAGAGGATGTTAAATATAGGTTATTCACACACTATTTTTCATCAAAGCAATTTTCAAGATATTAAAACAATCAACATGACTTTCGTCACGAGTAAATATGAACTTGGTCAAAGCGAAAGCTTACCAACACATATTTTGAGAGTGAGATAAACTCGATTTGAAATAGAAAATGTGTATAATCGAAGTCTATATAGTAATACGACTTTTGTCTCAAGATAGGAGATAGAATAGATAGACTTTTTGAGTGATAGATAAGTTCAAGTCTCCACATACCTTTTAGTCGATGAAGTTCCACCAGTTCCTTGAGTAGTTCTTCGTCTTTGTATGATGAACGCCGTGGAGTCTAGAGCTCAACTACACTTTATATCCTATTCCGAGACTTAGCTATAAGTAGACTAAAAATCAAGACTTATAGTTTTGGCAACTAAACTTGACAACAGGCTTGAGATAGCAACGCTTGCGAGTTCGACCGAGCAGTGCTCTAACAATCTCCCCCTTTGTCAATTTTAGTGACAAAACTATCAATACATATGGAATACAAAAAATAAACTTTGCATCTTCTCTTCCACATGCATGATCTCCTTGGTTCTTCAACATTACTCGAAATCTTCGTCACCTCCAAGTACTCCAATGATTCCAAAGGTTGTAAGTTCAGCATCATCGTTGTTGAAAATCCGTAGCCATAACAATGAGAAAGCAAAAGCTCTCAATCATTGTTACACAGTGTCATAGTATTATTACACAGTATCAAAGTTCAATTGTTTCACAACTTTAACAACAATACTATGGTGATATGTATCACTCCCCCTTAGTTAATACTCTGTCTCACATGGAAACCACTCTCCCTTACATAATGATCCGAAAACCATATGTATTTTTAGTGTGAACTACACATTAATTCTCCCCCTTTGTCAATAAAATTGCAAAGGTACGAAAACTAGTGGGATCCTAATGAAATTTCCATAGAGACATTTCATGACCAAAAGACAGCACATATCAACCTTTTAGATGCTATCATATAGCCGAAACTAAATGCATTCATCAAGGAGTTTATAAAGATACAAGATAACCCCTATAATATTCTACAGCCGCACTCCCCACAAAGATATGGCCATAAAGCACAAGTTCAAATAAGAACTCTTCCCCATATAATGTCATTCCCGAAAGAACAACAAGAGCGACCTTACTTTCACAAGAAAAGAATGATTTCTTTGGACAACAACAAATCATATAAGAATATGAAATTGTATCCAAAATACTCAATTGAACTAACCACAAGTGAACCCATGATTAACTCAACCGGAATACTCAACTAAACTAACCACAATAGAACCCATGATTAATATAATTGGAAATGCTCAACATAAGAGGACTTACGGAGCCACATGGTATATACATAAAAATATGGATCAGGGAAGATCAATACTGCGGAATAGACAAAGATTCATTTTATCTTCCATCACTATTTGCACAATGACATACAATAGACTTAATCTTTGTAAACAAAAGTTCATCCTTTCTTCCATCAATATTTGCATAATGACATAAAAGGATTAACTTTTGTTTTTGTCAAAAGTTCATTCATTCTTTTATCAATACTTGCATATCGATATACGAAGGACTTAACTTTTGACAACGTATGGGACAATCATAGTTCGCGGACGCAAACACAAATATCCCATAACAAATTGCAATATATAAATCCATAAGGATTAATACTGCAAAAATCATCTTCCAAACAAAAATAATTTAGAATTTAAACAAATAAATCTAAAAACATTGAAGATGAAAACGTTGGACATAGCTATGTGTAATCACAATAATGGTTATTCCAAACTCTAGTTATTCTTCTTAAAAACACAAGAATAAAATTCTCATAAGAAGATTTCCTAGACAAAATAAAATCAACAAGCTAATGAACAAAGACAGACTCCTAAACCACCAAAGCCGAACATGAACTGAAATCACATAGACATTTCGGAATCCTCATGAGCCTTTAGGTCTTTGAGCTTGTGATTGACAACATCTACTGCTTCTTCAGAGAAGATATCCTCATTGAGAAGATCTTTAACATGTGTCTTTATGAGACCAAGGTCAGAAATAACCTTTTTCAACTCAGTTCTTAACACATCAAGACTCTTTAAAGTATCAACGAGCTGCAGTTTTACTTCCTCAAAGTATTTAAGAAAATCATGAACCACTTCAGCAGAAACCATATCCTCATTCTCAATATCTTGACATGTATAGGCATAGTAACATGAGGCATTAGGATGATTATCTTCTACTAGGGTTCTTTTCATCCTCCCTTTGAACTCGAAACCAATACCTTTATCAAGAAAACCTCTTGCAAAATCACCAGAGTGTGAAGATGAAGACATTCTTGACATAGCACAGAATAACCCAGAGTATGCATTCGTGACTCAAGGGGTTGGGTATTTAAATGGTTTCTTAGGGAAGGTAATTTTTAGGGTTTCCAAAAATTGATTCATGACGGTAACATGGGTACCTGTTCGAACACAACTTTACCCATAAAATAAAAACACAAAGAGTCGTATTTTACGACACAACAAAATTTTTGCTACGTGAATACTGTACTGTGCTAGTTAAATTAAAGATGAATCAATTGGAAATTTGATTGAAATCATTATCCTCTGCCTAAGCAACCATTAACAATCCATTAAAACTTAACTTGTCCCCAAAATGGGATGATCTTACAACTTAAAAGAAAACAGAAGGAAGAAGGAATCCTAAGCTAAGGACGAATACAGTCCACCCATCTGTCCCACTCGCATTGGTTGGCAGACAACAACTAACAACCACTAAGAAGACAGTTATTAAGGCACCCAATAAACCGATAAGGGCAGTCACTCAAATAAGGCACATGACAATACCCTCCCCATCAGCAAATCCTTGTCCTCAAGGATTGAACTTTGGAAAGTGATGAGCTATATGTTTAGTATCTTCCCAAGTAGCATCTGTGGCAGAAGCATTAGTCCACCTAATGAGTAGTTGAGGCACAGAAACTCCCCCTCTGATGATGGTTATGGAATCCAGAGCAGCTGCTGGAATGACTAGAATTTGGCCATCTGTATCTAAGGTGGGCAGTGTGGGAGAAGGTGTAAGGGAGTTACCAATCTGCTTCTTTAGTTGGGATACATGGAAAATATGGTGAACTCTAGCCTATGGGGATAAATCCAACTTGTAAGCAACAGCTCCTATCTTCTGCAGAATAGTGAATGGCCCATAGAACTTAGCTGCTAACTTGAGATTTCTTCTGAGAGCTACAGAGGCCTGTCTATAGGGTTGTAGCTTTAGGTAAACCTTGTCTCCCACTTCAAACACTCTCTCAGTCCTCTTTTGATCAGCAAAAAATTTCATCCTTTCTTGGGCATGGTGGAGGTTGTCTTTTAAGAATGTAAGAATAGCATCTCCCTGTCTCATGTAATCTGCAACATTTATAACTGAAGTAGTAGAAGAAGATGGAAAAGCCATATGAGAAGGAACGTACCCATAAAGAGCTTGAAAGGGGCTCATCTTCAAGCTTGTATGATAATTAGTATTATACCACCATTCTGCCAATGGAAGCCACAGATGCCATTTCTTTGGTTGGTGGTTGCACATGCACCTCAAGTAGTGTTCTAGACAAGAATTATCCCTCTCAGTCTGTCCATCAGTTTGTGGGTGGTAGGCAGTGCTTAAGTTCAGCTGAGTGCCCAGGGCTTTGAACAAATCTTGCCAAAAGTGACTGGTGAATAGCTTATCTCTGTCAGAAGTAATTGAAGCAGGCAATCCATGAAGTTTAAACATATTGGCAATGAATTCTCTTGCCACAGAAGAAGCTGTATATGGGTGATGAAGACCAATAAAGTGGCTGTACTATGTCAGTCTATCAACAATAACAAAAATTATGGACTTTCTCTCACTCATTGGTAGACCTTCAATGAAGTCCATGGATATATGCTGCCAAGCATGATCTGGAATGGGCAAGGGTTGAAGTAGTATAGCTGGAAACTTATGCTCCCCTTTGTTTCTTTGACAAACATCACAGGTGGACACAAATAAGAAAATATCTTTCTTCATTGCAGGCCAGAAAAAGTAAGCTTTAGCTCTGTTGTAAGTTGCTTGCATACCAGAATGACCCTGATGTGAATTTTAAGTTGTTGTAAAAAGTGATAAGTAGAGTTCGTTCAACTCGGGCTTGTGAAGGATTTTCGAAAATTAAATAAAGTTGTTTCAACAATAATAAGAAAATACCGAGACTCTGGATTCCACCATTGACCAATTAAGTTATAAATTCTAATCAATATTCATGCAATTTTTTCTTTTAAAGTGATTCTAATATTTTGCTTTTGATAGATTTTTGAAGTAATAATTGTAAGCACGAAGCATGAAACATCAAAAGTATTAAAACCAAGCATGTCCCATCAAAACACTTCACAACTACTCAATAAAAACCAATTTTTCTTTTAAGTTCTATGCAAATAATCATGTAAAATAATTGCAATAAATAATTAAAATAAAACTATACCACTTTTCATGGAACAATGGCTTCCTCCGTCGCCTCGGCTAAGGGGTTTAGCTCCTCATATTAGAAATATGCTCAAAAGTTGATTTCATTGATCAAATAAGGTATTTTTATTAGAAAGGACGAGCTATAGTTAAAGAAAGCTTGTTGTAAGGAAGGTAATGGTCGCTGAAAGTATTAAGCAAAGACAGTCAAAAATGATAACAGTTTTCTGTAGTTGAATATAAGACTGCTTCTGCGACGGTTTTGTGTGGGTCGAAGTTCTTCGTGTTCTTCGCGACTGTTCCGTGTGCGTCTTATGTTCTTCGTGTTCTTCAGCTCCGCACCAGCAGAAAACAGCAGCAGCAGCGGCCTGTAAACCTATGATTCTCGCCTCCTCGGCCCTTCTCATCCCCCCAAACTCTCGACACCCCTTCTATATGACCCAACCAATCTATTTATATCAAAAAGGGCGATTAAATCTCTCCAAAATCATCCAAAATCTCTTTCTTTCTCTTCACGGCAAAGTTGCGGCAATTTATTTTTTTAGAATTTCCACGCATATCTGAGCTTTTCTTTTGATTCTAAACTCTTCCTTAGATATATATTAAGCTTTGGGAAGAAAATCTTGCCTCTAATCTCTCTAAAATTTCCTAAAATCGGTTACACACGTGACTTTCCATATTTTTCTGTTGAGATCAAAACCCGTCGATTGAGCCCAATTTAATCGATTTCAACACCCATTTTAGATTCCTAGACCCATAAGGAGTCCACCCTATGAAAATCATAGGTTTAATCGACCTCAAACTCCTCCAAATCACTACCACCAAAACTGCCAGAATGTGTTTGTATTTTCCCGCCAAAAACAGAATTTAAATTTTTAGAAGAAAGTGACCTCCCCCTATCCAGTACCGATATGTTTTTAGTAGCTGCTTTGAAATGGGTTACCCCTTATCCAAAATGAGAGTCCGAATAGCAAATGTCCTTCCAGGTGTCTTTAACAACTTTTCGAGCCAATTTCGCCGCAAAAGCCTATTTCTCCATAAACACCTACAAAGGGATAAAATACCAAAATTAGTACAAAAATGGGTACTAACAGTATACACAAAAGAGATGAAAATAGATACATAAATGCGTCTATCAGACCCCCAATAGCTGAGGAGTGTAGAGATTCTAAATTTTTTGTTTTGGTGCCAGCTGACATACCAACATACAATCTGCCTTTGTATCTTAAGATGCCATCAGTGTAAGAGTATGTAGAAGGAGTATCAGGAGTGAGAAGAAGTTGAGCTATAAGATGTTGCACCTTGGTATCTGAAGTATAACTCTCCATGATATCTTGAGTCCAAGCAGGGTGTGACATTGCCATGGAGGAATATTGTGCAGGTTCATGAGGTCTTCTAGAAAGTGCATCTGCCACTTTGTTTTCTGAGCCCTTCTTGTATTTTATCTCATAGTCAAATCTAAGAAGCTTCATAAGCCACTTTTGTTGTAAAACAGTAGAAATTTTCTTCTCTAAGAAGTAATGTATACTCTGATGATCAGTTTTGATAAGGAATTTCTGACCTTGTAAGTAGTGTTTCCATCTAGAAACAGCTTGCAAAATTGCAAAAAGCTCATTCTCATAAGTAGACAAAACAACATCTCTTGGGCCCAAAGGTTTGCTGTAGAAGGCAATTGGTTTGTTTTCTTGCATTAGCACAGCTCCAATCCCTGAGTCACAAGCATCTGTTTCCAATGTAAACTGTTTACTGAAATTAGGTAATGCAATCTCAGGAGTAGTGGTCATGGATGTCTTCAGAGCAATGAAAGCATCAGTTGCAGCAGGAGACCAAAGAAAGGAAATTTTCTTTAATAATTCAGTTAAGGGTTTACTTATAAGGCCGTAATCTTTCACAAACTTTCTATAGTACCCTGTGAGGCCCAAGAATCCTCTGAGCCCTTTGATGTTTGTAGGAAGAGGTCAATCCACCATGGATGATATTTTTGTAGGATCTGCCTTAACTCCATTGGCAGTGATAATGCGACCCAAGTACTCCATTTCAGGTTGCCCAAAAGAACATTTAGAGATATTGGCAGATTATTTATGTTGTCTCAGTATCTCCAATGTGGTTTGTAAGTGCTGTAAGTGAGCCTCTAAGGTAGGACTATAGATCAAAATGTCATCAAAGAATACAAGGATGAACTTCCTGAGATGATCTTGAAAAACAGTATTTATGAGAGCTTGAAAAGTAGCAGTGGCATTGGTTAAACCAAATGGCATGACATTGAATTCAAAATGTCCATGATGGGTTCTGAATGCTGTTTTATGGATATCAGGTGGGAATACTCTGATCTGATGATAACCTGATTTCAAATCAATCTTAGTAAAGAACTTGGAACCATGGAGTTCATCTAGGAGTTCATCAATGATAGGAATAGGAAATTTATCTTTGGTGGTGAGGCTGTTTAATTTCCTATAATCCACACAAAACCTCCAAGAGTTGCCTTTTTTCTTGACAAGTAAAATTGGAGATGCAAAGGGACTGTGGCTTGGTTGGATAATACCAGCTTGTAGCATTTCTTTAACCAAATTTTCAACAACTATTTTCTTTAGGTAAGGGCACCTGTAGGGTCTGAGATTACTGGTGTAGAGTTTGGTTTGAGTGGAATTTTTTGGTCAAGTTTTCTTTGAGGAGGTAGTTGTGTTGGCTCACAAAAAACACCAGGGTATTGATTTAATAAAGAAGAGATTTGAGGTGGTGTAGGTGAGTGTGGATGGGTAGGAGTGTTTCTAAAAGAATTTCTTTACTACTGTTCCACTCATCATGCTCAGTGATGGTTTAGGTTTAGTTCCAGTGAGAGTAATTTTCTTACCCTTGTATCTAAAAGTGATGCAAAGCTTGGATAAGTTGAACAAGACATCACCCAAGTTTCTCAACCAGTCAGCACCTAATACAATGTCACAGCCACCTAAGGGAAGTAGCCTCAAATCCCCACAGTTCATTTGATAACAGATACCCGAGCTGACAGTCTTTTCACCATTGGCCACAGTGACCAATAAACTAGTAGTATGAGACACATGACAATGTATCTCTTTTGCTAGAGCACTGTCAATGAAGCTGTTAGTGCTACCAGTATCTATGAGAATGGAGATGGCCTTCTTGTTTATGTAGCCAGGTATTCTGATAGTATCAGCAGAGATAGTACCAGTTAAGGAATGTAGAGAAATCTCCATATCACTCTCTCCAGCAGGTGCTTCCTCATTATCCATTAGCATCTCATCCTATGGCTCAGGAGTGTCTGCTGCCTCTTCACCAATCAAAACACAGAGATATTGCTTTTTGCAAATATGTCCCCTTCTGTAATAGTCATCACAATTAAAACATAGTCCCTTAGCTTTTCTGGCTTGTACTTGTTCAGGAGGAAGCTTTTTTAGTGGTATGGGTGCATTAGGTTTGGGAGTTGACTGTGGAGCACTTGAGGTGGATGGGGCAACATTAGCTTTGGGAGTGAATGTAGTGGGGGTAAAAGGCTTGGTGGTGGTAAAATTGGGATTGAAATTTTTTTGTGGGGTTTTGGAAACCCTCTGTTGTAGGTTGAGTATTTGTTCTTGCATTCTAGCAAGTGCAAAAGCCTGTAACAATGTTTGAGGATCAAACATAGGCACTGAGCTTCTGAGTTCTTCTTTTAATCCACCAATAAAACTAGCAATGAAGTATGACTTAGGAAAATTTGGATGTACACTCAACAACAAGGCTTTCAAATACTCAAATTCTTCAAAGTAAGCTTCAACAGTATTCAACTGAGTCAACTTATTGAATAAGCCCACAATATTATCATTTGCAGGGTTTTCAAAATGAGCACAAACATTATCACAAAAGGACTTCCAAGAGATATGAGTTTGATTGAGGCAGAAGTTGTCATACCATTTGGATGCTTTACCATCAAGATGTATAGCTGTCATCCTAGTTTTGGTTGTTGTCTGGAAGATTATTCATCTAGAAATAATACTCACATTTCTATAACCAGCTCTTTGGATTGTCACCGTCAAAACGAGGGAAATTGACTTTCGGCATATGCAGTGGTGGTAGAAGAGCTCGTCCTCCAGAATTTGACCCACTGTTCTCAGTATCATCATTATGATGAAGATCTCGATTAGAAAAAAAAAATCCAGTTGAGCTTGAAACCCATTCTCTATTTCTCTCTTGAGCGATTTTAAATCATCTTTTGTAGCAGTCAATGTAAGTTGTAAAGCAATACTGGTAACCTTTGTGTGTAACGAATCGAGCTCCAATTGCTGTCTGGTGTTGGTATCGTGTAAATCCTTGCAAGTAGGAACCACCATGATTTACGAAGGAAAGAATGGCTCCGATGCCAATTTGTACTGTGCTAGTTAAATTAAAGATAAATCAATCGGAAATTTGATTTAAATCAGTATCCTCTGCCTAAGCAGCCATTAACAATCCATTAAAACTTAACTTGGCCCAAAAATGGGATGATCTTACAACTTAAAAGAAAATAGAAGGAAGAAGGAATCCTAAGCTAAGGACGAATACAGTCCACCCATCTGTCTCACTCGCATTGGTTGGCAGATAACAACTAACAACCACTAAAAAGATAGTTATTAAGGCACCCAATAAACCGATGAGGGCAGTCACTCAAATAAGGCACATGACAAATACCTTCACAAAATTTTGGCTTAATAAATTCTATATCTCTGTGGAGAAACAATTTAGAGAACAAGAGTAGCAAGCAACATAGTTGCAACGAAAACTTCTTTGAAAGCAAGGAAAAAAGAAGGCAAAACGAAGAACATCTTCAGACACAGCAAATACTTAAGCAAAGTTGTCTGCACACAATAGTTTAGCTATAAACGATAAGAAAATAGCTCAACTAAACAGAAAACAATTTTGACAAAAGTATATCTGATTGTTAACACAACTTACTCAACAGGATTTTTATGAGTAAGTTCTCAACCCTTGTGATTAATTAGCACAAGAATGAGCTTTACGATCATTAAATGAACGATGTTCATGGTTGAGTCTCTTTTTCCTTTCAAGTCTCGGAAAGAATTTCTTTTGATGTGAAAAATTATCACAAAACTTACTATCATCAAAATACGAGACAAAGTTTGAGATCTTACCAGAAGAATTTTGACTAGAGGCGGTTGACAGCCTGTTGACGATTTCTTTATAACCTTCAATTATCACTTTTAGGTTATTTTCCATGTCATCATTTTTGCTTCCTTCTCCTGATACTTTGTTCACATCAAAGGTAACATTATCTCCCTTTTTGATAGAAGAAAAAACTTGACCTCTTCTTAGACGATTTTTGTTGAGACGTCTGTTATGCTTCTGAGCATTTGAGGAACTCATATAACTGACTTTCCTGGTAGAATACACAGGGTGAGTACTGAAACCAATTGGTTTAGACATCCGAATGTAAGTTACACCTTTGAGGATTAAGTCTAAGGTGTGTTGAAGTCGAACAATGGAATTGTTATTCAACCCAGAGTTTCTCTTTTGCTTAACAGGCCCTTTTGAATCACAAAAGAGACATACTTTCTGATCATGAGAGTGATTAGAAGGTATCGTCTTAACATCAACGTTTGGAGATTTCTTCCTTCCATGTGATGTGCAACATCCTTGATTAGAGGAGGCTATAGGCACATCTTTTCCAATAGAAGGGAATTCCGATTTTACTTCTGAAACTGGAACTCTCTCAGTTGCAATAGAAGTAGATGGTATAGTGGACTTTTTGGAACATCCTTGAATCGAGAGTTTACTCAAGAGATGTTCAATTTCCAAAGCATCCTTTTTGAGGCTCGCCTCGAGTAAGATACGTGAAGACTGAACTTCAGTATTTTATTTACAAGGAGCTTTTTCTTTAGAGTTACAGTCTCTTACTATACCGAGAATAACATTGACATTGTTTTTCAACCGATTAAATCTATTAGCTTGATTTCTAACGAGATTTAGAATCAGTTTACTCTCTTCAGCTGATTCCCTTTTATTAACGGAGATAGACTCTTTTGAAGGGTAATCGGGATAACACATGTCAGTGTCAGTCTGTTTCGTCAGAACACTAGGTTCATCTATGTTTGAGATTGACGAATCTTTCTCTTTAATAGATATTGTTAAAACAAAACTTTTGTTTCTGGTGACACGTTTATTAGAGATATTATTGCCGTCCATAGAGTAAGATCGCTACAAACACAGAATTATAAGGTCTTAAACGTGTTTCCCTACTCTGATACCAATTGAAAAAGTGTGGGGGGGGGGGGGGGGGGGGG